>JAEAOA010001086.1:0-80000 GCA_016746295.1 Potamilus streckersoni
TGATCTGAGAAAGCTGCTTGAGCAGTATATACTTGAATATCCGAATGATCTTAAACGAAGAATCACTGAGACATTACAACATCTAAACCAGGTGAAATCTGATGCAGAACACCTTTGAAAATCTATATTTCGAAATGTTAATTAACTGGGGTGGTGATATCAGGAATGTAAGAGGCGTAATATACAAAAAGTTATTTCTTAATCATTTTAACATCACCGAAGACCAACTGTCCACGTTTAAACCAACCCGGTTTAACATCGATAATGGTCTCTATGGCGTAATTGATGAATTTATGGTAATCGTCAATGCAGCATGGGGAAAAATAAGAGGCCATATAGATATTCTCCGACATAATAACGATCCAACTAATCATGGTTGTCATGTATCTCCCGGTATAGTTAATATCGCGTCTGTGATTTCTGTAAATCTCGTATGTGATGTAGTCAGCGGTAGTTATACCACTTCTGGATGACAAACGAAATAGGCCTAGTAAGGATGTGTTCTTTACAGCTTTTCTCCGGAGTTTACACCTGGTCATTTGATAGTGTTAGTGCCCGGTAATCCTGTTTATTTACGCTGTTATCATCCGTCAATGTCACGAATACATTGCCGTCTCACGGAAAAGGATGAAATTTGTTGGGCACGTGTTGTGAAGAATTAACTGTTAGTTTGTATGTGCTTGACAGGCCGTTGATTTTATTTACTCTCTTAGCAGCAGCAGAGAGGGTGAACCCTACAACAATATATTTGCGACAAAATCGATTAAAGCCTCAGAATGCCAATGGAGCCTTCCTACGAAATCTCATTTTAACCAAAAAAAAATTAAAGGTCCCATCTTAGCGATTTTGTCGTGAATACATTGTCATAACCACACTCAAATTGCTGCCATCTACGTCTACAAATTTTTGCGACAGAATCGATTAAAGCCTCAGAATGCCAATGGAACCTTCCTACGAAATCTCATATTTCAACCAAAAAAAAAATAAAGACCCCATCTTAGCGATTTTGTCGCAAATACATTGTCATAACCACACTCAAATTGCTGCCATCTACGGTCGCAAATATGTTGTCATTTCACCCTCTCTGCTGCTGATTAATACAAATTATTTAACCAAATATTTGATCAAGTCCAATACGATATCGTGACCGAGGGTCGTGTAAATTTATTGTTATAAATCCATATGGGACTGACTGAGCATGACTAAAGTAATTTTTAAATCCATTGAAGTCCATATCGGAACACCATGTTTGCCAAATATTTCGTAGCGTATGTGTATCAACGCCATTGAATACAGCAAGAATATTGCAGTTATCGCGAATCACTTTTGGAATTTGAGTATATCGTTGAGTGACATATATCACGTCAGTGTTTTTATGCCTACCTCGGGAAAATATTCTAGCAGGGTTCTTTTGATTATCTAACATTACATCATCGTACACTACAAGATTGTTTATGTCTCCATCGAGATCTTCTACTGATGGTGCATCATTAATATCAGTAATAAAGTCGATTACACTTTCACCTTTATGTTCTGATGCATTTTCATTATAATCTTTTAGCACTTCATAGCACCGTTGATCATCTACGGATGGGGCAACTAAATATAATTTATCCCACTTCATAAATCGCACTATCAAATTAAGAAGCAATTGTGTTTTGCCTGATCCAGATGGTCCGATTATAATGGCACGGGCAGAATTCGGAAGCACTGCGTGGTGTTTCACCGGTTCTCTTCTTTTAGTCGCTGAAAAGTCAATTATATTCATAACTCTATATATAAATTATGGATCTATATTGTGTTAAATGTAAACAGCGTACTGATACAACCGATCAGACAACCATTACAATTAAAAACAATAGACTAGCGCTTACTGGTAAGTGTGTAACATGTGGTACAAAAAAATTTCGATTTTTAAAAAAAAGCAACTCGGAGGTGATATTGCCGCAAAACTTGGAAAACTCCCCGGAACCCCATGGGCAAAATACCCCGGAGAAAAACACCTTCCAGGATATAGCTACTGTGGTCCCGGAACGAGATTAGATATCAGACTTGATTATCAAAATCAGCCCCGGCCTGGTGAGTATCCGATAAATGCTATTGATAAGGCATGTCATGCTCATGATGTTGCATATAAAAGCAATAATTTGCAACAAAGACATATCGCTGATGTAAAATTAATTAATGCGTTAAATGCTATTCCCGATAAATCCTTCAAAGAAAAATTGGCTTCATGGTTGGTCAAATCAGCTATGAAAGTCAAATTAGTGTTAGGTGCTGGTAATTGAAAACACCAGTGTTTTTATAGTATGGAATCTATTTATTATTCTCCGAAAGGATACTGGAGGGGTAAAGCAGCAATTAGTAAACTCGCTAACGCTGCAAAAGTGAAAAAATCCACTGCAAAAGATTGGTTATCCAAACAAGCTATATGGCAAATTTATCTACCACCGCCTAAACAAATTAATTATTCTCATTTTGATGTTACCGTACCCAATGAAGTTCATCAAGCTGATTTATTGTTTTAACCACATGACCATGGTTACAAATACGCGCAAACTGTAGTTGATATTGCGAGTCGATTTAAACAAGCAGAACCATTGAAAACAAAGTCAGCTTCTGAAGTTGCTTCTGCATTTGAAAGGATTTATAGACGAGGTCCTCTAAGATGGCCAAATCTATTACAAGTTGATCCTGGCAAAGAGTTTCAAGGTGCTGTTCTATCAACAATGAAAACTCATAATGTTACAATACGACGGGGACATACTGCGTTACATCGTGATCAGGCAATTGTAGAACGATTTAATCGAACTCTTGCAGAACGGTTATTTGGATATCAATATGCAAAAGAATTCATCCAAGAAAAACGATCTCGTGGATGGTTCCAAAGGTTACCGAGTGTAGTTGCAGCGTTAAATAACGAGATTACTCGAACTATTAATATGAAACCAAATATTGCAATAAAAAAAGAATATATTCCCGAACAACCACAGCGGGTTAGCACTCAGCCACTTCTCGGTGATGTTACTGTGAGATATTTATACGAATCAGGAGAGCTTGAAGGTGGTAAAAGAAGAGCTACTGATCCTATATGGAGTGTTACTACGCATAAAATTTCAACCATAACGCGATCAACTGGTAGACCTCCAATCTACAGATTGGATTCAACTGCACCTCAGCGTGGTTTTACACGCGAACAACTACAAGTCATTCCGGACGATACTCAATTACAGCCACATGGTCTTAACTAGCTCCGTTACGTCTATTACACTCAAGACAGGTCAACATCACATTGTTTCTGACATGACCAAGACTGTTATTTTTTCTGTCTACGGTGAATTGTCGAGGGTCTTTATCCGAATACTGCCAGTGCATTATACAATTGCAACTGGCGCAGTGATTATTCTGTTGTTCTTTTAATGCGATTATTACTTCAGCATCAATATCAAATTCTCGTTGTTTTTTTTTGTCCTGCTGTTTGTAACCAGAGAGTTTTTTATTAATGATGCTAATATCAGTGTTATCATCGTTTGCATTGAAATCATCATCGAAAACAATCCTTCGTAGTTGATTTATTCGTCGTACTCTGGACACTGCGAGATAGACTAAATTTGACCATTCAATGCGATTATCAACTATCCAAACAATTGTATCCGTGATGGTTAATCCTTGTGACGAGTGTATTGTTGTTACATAACCAAGCGTCCATGGTGATTTATCAGCGCATAATGCATCTTCTACAGTATTGATATCAACTAGCACAATATCATTTAACACTAGAATCTGTTTCTCCGTCTGGCCTGGAATTTCAACTTCAATATTCTGCTTTCGTGTATCCAATGGTCTATAACACAACGGTACTGGAAACGTTGGGAATTTTTTCTTGTGTAGCTCAAACAACTTTTTCTGAAGTGCGTCTCTAACTATCTTTCTACTTGCTACTACAAAATCATTTGGTTTCCATGTTTCCCAAAAATCATTCAAAGGTGTTTCAGAAATTATTTCACGCGCTACTTCACATTGAATTCTATCGGGTTGTAATCTAATTAGTTTTTTAAACTCACGTAACTGCTCATCGAGTGCTCTATAGTCAGTATCAATTTCTTCGTAATAATCAACAAATCCTTTTAACCAATTATGTGGACTTCTACAAACAAATGGTGGTGGTTGACCATGATCGCCGCACAATATAATTTTTGTATTATTTTGCAATAACCAATCAAGAAACATTTTTAATACATCTTCTTAAACATTACATGCTTCATCCCAAATAATAAACGCTGGAACAAATTTCTCACCCATTCGCTCAGGAGTCCAAGCATCACCCTTGTATCGAAAAAAACTATGATACGTGCAAGCTTCAACATTTCGTTGTTTGATCTCTCTCGCTAGTCTATGGGTTGGTGTGAGTACAATCATGGACGTTCTCTCTCGATATAATTCTATCGCACGTGTTGTCTTTCCAGATCCACCACAACCGTTTAAATAAACTATTTTATATCTACAAATTGGATCTGAAATCGGTGGTGCTTTAGACATAGAAAATCCTTCGGATTTTTCACTGATAGAATTATCGTTCTTCAGGTAACTGCTTTTAATCTCAAGGTCTGCTGATTCAGAATAATTGCATTGTATTTCATGTTTAATTCGCCATGTTCCCCAAGTCTCTTCGCTATTAGTAAACTTAATTACCTCTTTGATATTTTTTTATCGACATACATTGAATCAATTGCAACTCTAACTGCTATACTAGGAAATCTATTTATCATTGCAAATAAATTGATAGATGCATAACCCAGCATAGAAGCTCTCAAATGTAGATATGCAGAGCTTTCTCCATCACTGTAAGTAACAATTCTACCTAACTTTATTTTATTGGACAAGAAGGCTGTTTTACAATTTGCGTATCTATTTTTCTCTACTGCATCTTTAATAACGAAGTCGTATTCGGCATCATCTATAATCAATCGTGAGGATTGTTTTTTAAAGTTAAATTTTTTTCCACCTTGTGTAAATTTACCGATTATTCTTCTGCCGAGATCCTTTGCTTCACTATTTCGTTGATTAAATATCTTTTTTGATCATTCAATGATGTACTCCTCGTCAGCATCAATATGTTTTCTAGACTTATCGATTATACTATCAAGACATTCTGGTTCTGGTAACCAGACATTGGTTTGTTTTTGATATGAGATAATCGCTTCGCTGACAATCAACGAAACTAACATTTTACAATCAATCATATATCGCAATAACACTATTGGTAACCACATCCTTTCAGCCATGTATCTACCAATCCAAACATAACAACACGGATGAAGTCCTTCAGCGAATTCAAATGATACTACGCAAGCAAAACCGGTCAAATCAAAATCAGGCAGTGGTCCATTAATAGCAACGCGAGTCATTTCATGTGTGGGATGTCCAAACCGTTTAAAATACTCACCAGCGAATCCATATCCTAGAAAACTTCCTGGATAACAAGCAACGATATCAACTGATATCATACTTTCACGATTGTATTTAACGTTCCATAAACCGCCATGATAATATTCCAAACAGCTGGATTGAACATCCTGTAAAAACTCTTTTCGTGTTGGTTTCCAATTATTTTTCTTTCTTGCAAAATGAGCTGCAACCGATGGAATTGTAAAACAATTTGTAAGTAATTGTTCGTAATCTTCAGATTTTCCATTAAAAACGCTAGCGTTTTCACTGAGACTTATTGCTAGATTTTTCATCCTATTATGTAGACTTTCACTACGATATAATTCACCGTTAGGTCTCACAAATTGATTGAATTGACATTCTTCATCTTCAAAACTATGAAGTAGCCATACTGATACAGGGTCGTTTTTACACAAACTAGCAATAGCATCGAATAATCTTTCTTCAGTGAGAATACCATCCTTGGTGAATTCTTCTGGGATATACTTCACTGTTCTGTCTCGCGGGAATATTGTAACCGCGGATGTCCATGCGTGTTTGTTATGATCAATAATTTTGATTGGAGCTCCGTTTTTATTGTATTTCGATTCGTATAATACTTCGCCAGTTATCGTTGAAACGGTTATCGGAAATCTCAACGACTTTTCCAATCTAGCTATATCGGAAATAGTTGCTCCGTTCTCTTTCACTGTTAGCTCCCATTGATCTATTTTTTTATGTCTTAGATCGGTTAATTTATTCCCACGGAGTGCATTTGTAAAGTGTTCTATGATTCGTTGTGCCACACAATCGAGTGGCTTTTCCACTGACGTTGACTGTTTCATTGGTGCTAGTTTTCCAATGTCAGGTTTCTTATTTAACGGATACATCCCATAAACGACTGCTGTTTCTGGATACGCTTTTTCATAGTATGGTTTATCAATTCCAGTTAACAGCCCTGGTCTGGAATCACGGCTAACAATGACTGTTGTCCCATCTTTGAGAATTGGAATAAATTTGTCTCTTATAATATATTCGCCGGATTCTAAATTGATAATGAATTTCACTCTGAGAAAATACCGTTTATTGCCAAGTTGTGATAGTATCATAGCTGCTGTTTCATCATTCATTGTAGCATCAACAACACCATCAATTTTAAATGTTGACCAGGTGTGTGATGCACCGTCCTGTTTAAACTCATGAACACAATCTCGTATTTTTCTAATCAGACTTCTATTATTTATTTTCTCTTTTGGTACATCTTCGAGAGTTCTATCAAGATTGAATTTAATATTTTTCCAAGGCTTGATTGCCGATAATCTCTTGAATTCTTCATTCATATAAATAAGACAAGTATTTAAATAGAAAATTTTGTTTATATATAATGAATCACTGCAAATGGCTTATGATTGGATCAGTAACCCCATGCAATAAATCGTGTAGAGGTGAATTCTGTGGATATCACTTACAGAGTGTCAGAAATAATTCGACAGGCCCGTCCCCATGCATAAATTGTGGGGTGGGTGTGAGAGGAAAATCACAATTATGTATCAATTGTGGAGGTAAGCGGTTTAGAGAATTGAAACGTTATTATGATAAACGAATAAAAAACGCTATCATTGACCCTAACCATGACTCTGTCAAAGACAAAATCATAAAAACCCCTCAAGACTACATTAATAGATTTATAATTAAAGCAAATAATGAATTAGACAAATAGTATTATTATATAAATGGAGCAAGAATTCAGACCACATCCAATACTCGTTAATTATGAAATATCTCGTAATGGTGTTGTTAGACACTGTAGACTGAAAAAACCAATTGGTTTTGTTAATAATCAGGGATACTTGCAATTTACTGCTGGAAGAAAGGGATATCTCTGTCATAGGGCAGTCTTTGAGTGTTATATGGGACCGATTAAAGATGGCTGTGTTATTGATCACATTGATTCTAATATTCAAAATAATTCTCTTGAAAATTTACAATGTATTTCTCAAAGAGAGAATACAAAAAGAGGAAAGACAGGGAAATACTCAAAACGACGCAGGGGAGTTAAATCATTTGATACAGCGACGAATGAAGAAAGAGTTTTTCATTCAATGAATGCTGCGGGAAAATATTTTGGAATATGTATGCCTTCAGTACAAAGAGTTGCTGAAGGGATTTATCAAACAGCTATCTCAAAGAAAAATGGACATAGAATAAAGTTTTTCTATTTACAAGATAACTCTCAATAATTACTATTAATAGAATATATTCTTTTATTTTTTAATTTTGTTCCGTATTTCCCCTTATTACTACTGATCGTCACGTAACTATCCTTCTTTCGATATTGATTCCCGGATATGTAATTCGTGCGAGATAAACGTAGAAAAAACATGTGAAATTGGATTGAATTAATGATGTGTGTGATCTCATGTACGTATTTAATGGTTAACTCGGTACGTATCAGGTATGTACGGATTTTGATTTTGTGTTATTGTTTCTTGTTTCTAAAGACTGTATTGAGAACAGCAGTTAGGGTTTTGTTGGAAAAACCTGTACAGGGTAGACAATTTGACAGAGTATTGTATGGCCGTGTGAATCCAAATTATTATAAAAGGCAAGGGTTCTATTAATAGATTTTTTAAAAATCCCAATTACAAAGACAGCGTTAACAGCGCTGTTTAGATTTTGTATGAAAATGAAATTACTTTGTAATTACAAATTAAAATAAATTGTATGTGAGGTCAAAATAGTAAAGCGCATTACATGTAATTTAGTTTTTTTAGTGTGGCTACATGTAATAAAATTATCCAATGACACAGAAAAATATCATTCTCGAATAGCAGGTCCTGAATTGACAGGGATCCGCATGACAGAGTTATCTCGTCATGTAAATCCATTATTATTACGATTATTTAATCGTAATATTATAGAAATTAATAACAAAATTGCTATTATTTAACAGTTGTATCTCCTGTTTTAATGTTTTATTTAAATATTTAGCTACCATTGAAATTACTACACAATATTCATTATGAAATGCTAGGAAAATAAATACACACCTACACATTGACACTGCAGTATTAGTCACCTTATATATAATATGAGCCGTAATAAGATTGGGGCTCTAAACGAAGCCCAATTTGCCAATTAAAACTCCCACGCCATTGACATGGTGTGGTTGAATTTTTTCAACTGCAACCATGGTTAATTTCTTGGGTTGCTTTTGATTGGTAGATTGGGTGTAGGTCCGCCCCGTCGTTTCATGTTAATATCGTCCTGTACTGTCCCTATCATTTCATTGTATATATAATCATCTTATATAATTGCATTGTATATATATCATCCTATATGTAATGCACTGTCCCTAGTATATATATAATCGCATTGTATATACCATCCTATCATCTCATTGTATATATATATCATCCTATCATCGCATTGTATATATACCATCCTATCATCTCATTGTATATATATCATCCTATATAATTGCATTGTATATATAATCATCCTATATGTAATGTACTGTCCCTCCCCCACAACATATCTTCCGGAAGACCTAATATAGCATTTGTTACGTTAGAGCTTCCAATTGGGAGATCTATGTTTGTGGCCCTTGGGCTTATATAATGCGAAGGCACTAAATAAGTTCCAAGAATGTGCTGTCCCCCCCCCCTCTGGGCCTCTTTGACGTCGTTTGGCGCGAAAGAGGTTTCCAAATGAGGCTTCATGTTATATGTTCAATGTTTGTAAAGAAATCACTTGGATTTCACGTCTAATACCCATATAACCCGCCCTTGAACTCGATTGGGGAGTTAGGGTATTATATAAGTCTTTAATGTATGCCTTTCTTGCCTCGGAACTCGAATGAGGAAGAGACAGGGCATTGTATATGTTTTTGTTTTTTATATATATATAAAAATATTTTAAAGATACAAATACATTAGTAATAATATTCAATAAATGGAATTTCAAGATATTACATCTATCATCACAGAAATATCAAATTTAAGAAATCAAGGAATCGTACTTTCTGAATTTTTGAATGAAGACAGACTTTTGAATGAATTTGAACAAATTGATATACAATTGAAACATGGAAGATATGTTCTACCTAAAATGTATTCACTGATAAAAAGAATCCAAAAAGCGGTTAGTGCTTCTTTTTATAACAATGATATTAATTTATTCATTCGGCTATTTAGTATAGTTGAAGCCATTAGAAAGAAACTCGGGGAAAAGTACCAAGTTCGGTCAGAGATTGCTTTGAAAGTGAAATCTATAAGACGTTTGATTGATGAGTCTGAAAATGCAAGTATTGAAACCCACAATTGAAAAAATGTTAGCATTTCCAATAATGACATCAGAAGCATTAACTACCAGACTAGCCAGTGAGAGGTTAGCATTACTGAAAAAGTTTATACCAATTCGAGATAACGTGCGAGATAAACTACAACTTAGACAGCAAGCGCAGACTGACTTTTCTATTGGGAGCGAACAACTTTTTGCTCCTGTAACTAAAGCCACTAAAGATATGAAACTTGCAACAGAACATGCTATATACGGCAACATCCCTAAAGAGGGAGCAGTACCTATTATTCATGTATTAGGAAAGATTGCTACAGAAACTGAAAAAACCAAGGAGGAAATAAAACAGCTTTCAGGTGAGTTACAAACTCAGCGAGAAATACAACAAATGGGTAATATTGATACTGATGATAACCCCGTTGAAGATGCTAGTGATTCTATTGAAAAAGTTTCCGTTCAAAAAATTGTTCCTTTTAACGAGAAATTCACTGATGAAGCTATAGAAAAAATCAGACGAATTCAATTGCTGAAAAATGAAGACTATATAAAATTTGGTGACCTTGCTGTCAAAAGTTATTATAACAGGGGGGAATTTTTAAAAGACGAGTATAAAAAAACACAATAAAACGAGATGACTGGGTGGATTGGTTATTTAAAATTAATAAAAATGAACCCGGCAAATTAAAAAAGGATACATTGAATTACAGAGCTTTTAAAATGGGAGTTGATGCGTATGGTATAGAACAACAACAACTAAAAGAACAACTAAAAGAACAACAACAAGGTCGAGGTCGAGGTCGACAATCTCCAGAAATTCAAAACGTTTCCGAACCAGCTCCAGAAATTCAAAACGTTTCCGAATCAGAAAGTACTTTAGGAAAGGGTTATGGAAGTTCTCATCATGATTCTCATATGTGTCCTAGTAATATCATTAATGATATATCACGACTTGAGGTTCTTATGGGAGGTAAGCGAGCTGGGAATAACTCAGTCGAAATAACTAATGAAGCATTTGATATTTGCAGACGATTATTCCAAAGTGGGATAATTGATATTCATACGTATCGAGAACTCTTGGATGAGTTAATGAACGGAATTCCAGGGGAATTTAGTGGTTATTATAGCGATTGAAATTTCTAATTGCTTGCATTTAGAAATTACAAAGTCATTTCAAATAAGATGATAGTACACTATAATCACAATAAACCAACAAACGTGTATGTAGTAAACTCAACATTGCCCGTTTATAAGGCATACTATGGAGACGGCCTTGGAAATACCATAGCGGGTTTATTCACAAGAATAGCCCCAAAAGTAGCACTAATTGCTAAACAATTAGCGATGAAAGCCATTGATGTTATTCGTAATAAGGGAATTAACGCTGTTGGAGATCTTGCAGGAACGGCTTTTTCTACCGCAAAGAATAGAATAACGTCATTGGTGAAATCTAGATTCGGACGAAAACCACCACAAATAGTTTCAACACCGCTACCTTCAACAACAATGATGCCTGCAAATGTCAGTAAAGTGATAAATAACGCAGTGGAACAAAAACTAGCATCATTAGCAATGACTTCACCAGATAGTAGTAATATTGCAAGTATGATAGCGGGAAGCGGTCTTGGAGGAAATCGTAAAAATGTCAGACGAAAAAGAAAATGATAGCATTACTACATTTAGAAAAAACGATAACATTTTAGTATAAATGGCATTTAAAAAAAAATTGCTGATCCAGCGTTTGATATGGCAGCACTGGTGAATAAAGATGATTCTAAAATTAACTATCAGTATTATGCCTATCCTGCAAGAGAGCCTAATCAACGGGGGAGAGTTGAACTTCAAGTTCAAGATACAAGTAGATACTTTTTGCCGTGTGAGGCGTTTATTGAAGTAGAAGGAGAGCTTGTAACAAATGTTGCAGCTGATACACCATATGGGGATAACCCAAATATCCTAGTTGGTTTCGTAAATAATGGCATTATGGCGCTATTTAACAGTGCAAGATGTATCATTGAAGGAAAAGAAATTGAATCAATAGAACAAGATGTTGATATTGCAACAACAATAATCGGACTTGCGAGATATTCTGATGATTATACAAGATCGGCTGGTCCGTCTATGATGTTTGCTAAGGATACTTCTGATCATGCTGACCATATTCAGTTTATTAAAGTACGAACTGCGAGAGCTACTGCAGAAGCTGATCAACAACTCGCAGCTAATCTAGACCGTGAAGATAGACCAGCCGCTGAATTCGACATTTTAAAAAAGGTCAATGATAATTTCAATCTAGGATTTGCAACACGAAAAGGAGCATTGAAAGGACAGCATCGACGGTTTTCATGTGCAATTCCGTTACATCACATATTCGAATTTTGTAGAAATGTCAGAAAAGTCATCTATGGAGCAAAGCATACAGTCGTGTTAGTGCGAAAGGAAAATGACAATGATGCAATTTGGCGTGCTAATGATGTTGATGATGGTAAAGTCATTTTAAATAAATTGGTTCTATGGATACCCGTCTTGACACCAGCAGTTACAATAGAGCAACAATTACTATCGTTTATGGACACAGGTGGTAAATCATTGCTAAGTTGGCTAACAACAACGACTGATACGAAGCAGGATAATGTAAATGGCACATTTACATGGCACTTAGCATCAAAACAAGGTGTTTCAGCTCCACGTCATATCTTTATAGCGTTACAGGATGCAAATCGAGTGGGTCGTCAATTATCTAGTCATATGATATTTGATAAATTAGGGGTAAGTGAAGTTTCGTTGAGAATAAACGGACAACAAGAGCCAGCAGAGATTGTACAGCTTAATTATGAAAACAACAACGTAGCACGTGTATATCATAGAATATTGTCGTATATGGGTCGTGATCAAAATGTTGATACTGGTTTGCAAATATCGCAAATTGATTTTGAAAAACACTATCCGATTTATTACTTTTCATTGGAACATCTTGACATGATGAGACAATCTGTTGTTGATATATACTTCCAAGCTCGGGTACAACGCCTTGCTGGTATAGCCGATTATAGAGCAGTTGCTGTCATTCTCAGTGATAAATCAATGTTGTTAGAAGGAGTTGGCGGACGAATGAGACTTATTGATGCACCAGTGGAAAATCTTTGATTTTCCAAACATGTAGTTAGGATTTTCACAATAAGATGAATTGAAAGTGTAAATTACATTTAGAATAGAATGACATATAGTATTGTTAATGTCCAGTTGACTGATGGTCAGGTCAAGAAATTGAAATCAAAGTCGGCTAAAGAATGTGGAACTACAATAACGCTGAAACCCACTCAAATGTCCGGTGGTGCACATAAATTATCATTGACAGATCGTCAAATAAAACATTTCAATGATGCGCTAAAGAACAAACGAGGAGTTCAAATTGATTTTTCGAAAGCAGCAATCGCCAGTATGATAAAATCAGGTGGTATATTCCCGCTGTTAGCTGCTATTCCAGCATTGATTGCAGCGGCTGCCCCAGCGGTTGCGAAGGCGGCAGCGTTAGGAGCCGTTTGTACTGCTGCAGGAATGGCCCTGAAAAAAGCTACTGGGAATGGCTATAAAAAAAGGAAAGGGTCTAAGACTACCAGGAACTCCACACAATTGGTACAAGGGCACGGGCCTAAGAATACCAGAAACGGCTTATTAGTGGAAAAATCCCTAGGATTTTCACCAATGTCCAATTTTGATTTAATTGATGCTGTAAAATCATTATCAATAAAAAACTTTAGAGGAGTTTTCATGAGAGATCAATTACCGTCAAAACCAATGAAAAATGAAACGGGTATTATCAATCTTGATAACAGCAGCGGAAAAGGAACTCATTGGGTCGCATATGCAATTGATCCACGTGGAATTGTATATTTTGATTCATATGGATTAGCCCCACCAAAAGAATTCATGCGATATGTATCCACAATAACAAAGTCATCTCCAATTTTTTATTCCACGCTACCAACACAACAGTTAAATGATCCACCGATATGCGGTCGTGAAGTATTAAACGCCCTTGCAGAGATATCTAGATTTCCAAAGAAACCACCACAAGTTGTTGTTAATGAATATACTAGCAGGCAATGGCAAAAACGATAGCGTTATGATTTAGAAAAACGTAGCGTTTTCGTATAATGATTGATATTTGGGGACGACCTTTATCAGAATCAAAAAAAACAGAAACCGATAGTAAATTAGCTGTCGAAAGTGTAAAAAAAATAATCGAAGATGAAATCGCCGAGACATTAAATTTGTCAAGTGTAGATCCTGGGGAAATAGTTGTATTTCAAGATCGCCAGGGCAAATTGAAATCTAGTAATGTTTCATTGGATGATGTCTTAATACGAAGACGTGACGTCGTTGAAGATACAATAGTGTTATATTCAAATGATGGAAAACTTAAACCAGGTGTACTTGTTTCTACAATCACAGATGCATTAAAAAATTTAAATGAAGAACTTGAAAAACATATAACAACATATACTTCCCTTCGTAAAAATATTATCAATAAATTTTTTGGAACACCAGCGGTAACCTCTCCATCTCTCGCTGAAATTAAATCCAATTTTGATGAAATTAAATCCAATATTAAAAATATTAATGATGCTGGATTTAGTATTATTAGAGATAACATTAGTAATATTAAAAAATCTATCGAGGATATTACAAAATTTAAAACAGACAATCTTCCGCTACTTGAAAAAATAAAGATTCCTCATGAGAGGAATATCATAAATATGGTATACACAGTTCTCTCTGGATCATTAGATTGGGAACCTAAAAAGAATACAATAACTCTCACTGTGTCAAACAAGGGTATTTATCGATTAACAATAGTGTCACTGAATCAGTTTAATATATCATCATCGACTTCATATGGATACAACAACGTGATTTCAACGACTATTGACCTGGATGAATACAAACGGTTTACAATAACAAGCACTGATCCTAATTTAAATAAGACATCATTTGTATGGTACATGGAGTTTGTAGCTGATCTAAATTAGACTTTTTAACAATTAGAAACCACTTGAGGTTTTAAAATAATATGATTCCATCATCGCAATATCGCTATGATACCGTCAAAGAGTTCTTAACAAAACTCAAAACACTCATTGATGAGTATGAAATAAAAATTAAAAAGTATCGCAGGAGAATTATCGCAATTGATGTTACAGTATACTCGGTATCTGGTATAATGGCCGGTCCTGGTATTATACTATCTTCAGTAACTATGGTAACTCTGATTGCTGTCCCAATTGCTATTTCCGCGGTGACAACATTTGCTGGAATTGCAAATGCTATTACTAAAAAAATATCATCGTGTTCTCAAGAAAAACTTAACGACTATATAGTAAAACATCAAGCAGTATCTAACGGTTACTCACAATTATCCTCGTTGATGTCATCATCGATTGATGATACGATAATTACCGAAGACGAAATCTCCGCGATGATACGTATTTATGATACTACGATTAAAAACGCTAGCGTTTTTTCATCTATTGCAAAATTAGACATTGTAAATAATAATAATAATAATGTCGCAAGAGATTCAACTACTTCAGCGGATAGCAGAAAATACCACTCCGCGGAAAACAAGCATGATATCAATATCGTCAACAAACCCTAAATTCAGTGTGAATTTTCCTTCACCTGTTTCAGTAAAGGAAATCGCGTTGGCAAAATTACGAGTGTATCATAGTTGGCCTAATATCAGATCGGTTCCATTTGGCGGTCAGAGACCTAATAATTCTCTGGTATTTGCATATAGGAATAAAAAAGATGACACTCCAGATTGGAACGTTGTTTCAATACCAACTGGGTCCTATCAAATTGAGCAAATTAATAATGAATTACAACGTAGAATAAAATCCATTACTAGAAAAGAATCAAAAATTGCGATAACAGTTCATGAACCAACACTATCATCTACAATTGAAATAAGCTCCCCAGGGTATGTTGTAGATATTTATAACAGTTCAATAAGAACAGTATTAGGATGGCCCGAAGATCCACCTAGAAGTGCTGTTAATTCCACGCCCGAGCCTGTAAAATCTGATTACGTCACTGATGAAATAGGACCTGAAAATCCATCAAAAGGATATAAAACCCTCCTCGATATAAACTTTACAAACAGATATCGACGTAAGAATGAATATGGTAAAGATGAGTGGACAATTCCACTTTATAATGATTATATCCCACAGGAAGGTGAAATTCTGGAAATACATGAAACAAGTCCAGCAATCGGAGATATTGAATCCCATATCTTCGAAAAAATGAATCAGGATTTTAAATTGTTATTACCGTCGTTAAGATCCGGTCTTCTAACACAAGCTGAGTTCATTAGTGTAGTCTTCGCGGGTAATAAAATCATCGATGACATGGAAATATTTAATTCGAGGATTACTAATCTCTTCACTGATGAAAATAACCCAATTTCAAGAACTTACTCCGCCCGAGATTATAAAAAAATATAAATGAAAATCCAAATTATAAACTTCCAGGATATAACGCACCTGAACTAAAAAATCAACTCAGAACTGCCGTCAACGAAGGATTTAATAAAATTTATCAATCAAGGAAAGATAGCTAGCCGAAGCCTATTATCCTCACTCATAATAATTCTCCCGACGGCGACGTAGACATATCGCACCGAACAATGTGGATATTTCATCAGTGATCGCACTTAATTTAACGTGTGATGTAATCGAAGGAAGTTATCAAATTAATATGGAACAATCAAATCAAGCCCGACAAGGTTACATTCTTTATTCATTTGCACCAACAGCACCCCCCGGATTTTTAATTGTTGAGAATCCGACTAATCCAGTCTATATGCAATGTCAAAATGATTTACTAACTAGAATTAATTTTACACTCACCGATCAGTCAAATAATTTAATTGATCTACGTGGTGAAGTATTATCGATTAGTCTGTTTGTGAAAAGCTAACAAATAATTTGTATTAATCAGCAGCAGGGAGGGTGAGATGACAACATATTTGCGACGTAGATGGCAGCAATTTCGAGGGTGGTTATGACAATGTATTTGCGACAAAATCGCTAAGGCTCCATTTGTAAAATGGGGTCTTTATTTTTTTTTTTGGTTAAAATATGAGATTTCGTAGGAAGGTTCCATTTGGCATTCTGAGGCTTTAATCGATTTTGTCGCAAAAATTTGTAGGGTTCACCCTCCCTGCTGCTAATATTATATCTTGTTACTGACATACTTAATTTCACTGCTGCAAAACTAAAACCAAAATTATAGTCACTTGGCGCGGTAATGAAAAAATAATGAAATGTTTGATGCTTCAAAATAACGATATCTCTTGAAAGTTTAAATGACTTATGGAAATTGATGAAGCATTTAGCAAAGAAAGACTAGTACCATAAAGTACAATCAGTATGAAAATGAATTTGAACGCTTTCAATTGTTGACATGTCTAATTAAGGATGACAGAGAAATATTAAACTTATGTCGTTATCCTCGGTCGGACTTTATATCATTATCTATGTAGTCCAGCTTTACCACAACGACCAGATTAATGAATGTATTCTCAAAATATTTTGACGTTCATTTGTATTGTAACAATTTCAGTGAGATTTACGCAAATATGGCAAAACATCCATAATCTACCACAAACAAGGTTTCACATACTGTTGTAAAACTGAATTGTTTTATGATGTTAATTGGTGTTGATTCTCATTTAGAGGGTAAAATGGATGTGTGTAAAGATCATGTAGTTGAGTTTTTAATTGCAAAATATGTGTAAGTACAATGCAAAATTTTAACTTCGGATATCTTACATATGATTTTTTATGTAGACTCTTTCTAACAGTATATAACTTAATATAGAAGGCCTAAAGTAAAGCGGATATGCTGCACTCTCCAATACGAGATATGGTTTTTCATATTTCAAGAATTGGCTTAGACAGTGTTGTTCATTTAAAATACAGATTTTCAATGGTTGGATTGTGAATAAATCAAGAACAGAGCAAAAATCAGAATCGTAAGAGAGCAAAGATTTACTCCTGAGTAAAATTCTAGGCAAATCTATGTAGTTTTAAAAGAACCCATATAATTAAAGCCCACGTGTTAAGGCTTTTACATGGTGCAGAAAGGTCCTATATACAGTTTTCGGATATAACACTATACATTTGGACCTCTCAGAAACAGACAATAGTTAGGCATTATTGGCCTACTGGTAAAAATAATATCACTCATTGAATAAATCTTAACGTGCACTAGTAAGTGTTTGCACTGACATCTCATTGTTTCTTAGGCTATAATTTGTACGCATAGTTCAATATTTTATTTTCATTTGTGAGACCTTGCTTTACCATGAAGGTGAAGATCACAAAGATTAATATCATGGTTATCACATCTTACATTTTCACTATTACACTTTCTACTGAATTTGACTTACTGTATATGTTTCACTAGTTCGTAAACATAATTAGTGTGTTTACTTCATATTGCATTGTGAAAGTAATGGTTTGTACAGAAGTTCAATTATTTTGCGTATTCCTACATTCTAAATATAGATAAAACTTCAGATTCATGTGAATCATCAACTACGACATACCAGTTTCAATAGACCGAACACAAATATAACTTTGCGCCATAAGTCATTTGTTGCTTTATTAATCCATGTAATTCATTTATTTACGGATAATAAGGATGAGTCCAGGAAAAACGTAATTAGGGTCTAATAAGCCACTAAATGCTGATCTTAACGGCTACGCTAATATGCGGAAATTATTAGGAATTTTCATATTCTCAAAAACCAGCAGAAACTAGAGTTAATGTCTCCTGCAACATAGAAATGGTAGTCTCCAGTAGTAGAGTATTTGGCACTTTGAATTACCTTTTAAATTGCAGAGTTCTTGATAATGTTATGAATACGAAACGCTTTTAAAAATATATTTATAACATGCTGCCAGGACTAATGCGGTCCATGGACTAAAATACGACTTATGAACACTTTACATTTGTAGACAATGTTCTTCTCAGAAGATTCTAATGACTCGTAGATACGGAATGTACTACATTTCAACACATTGCAATTTAAGCATTTGGCGATGTTTAATTAATTTACTTGTTAATTAATAATACCATCATAACATAATATTCATATTTTCAAGCAGTTTTACCTTATCATACATTTAATGCTTTCTATGATTAAAGTTTACGTCATCAACATATTAAGAGCCAAATAAATTAATTTTACCAGTTCATTTTATGGCAGTGCTGTTGTATGGAAGCTTTAACTGTGTTTGCCTCTTTATGTCATTGCTCGACATAACAATATCTATATTCAAAAGATTGACAAATATCAGGCATTTTCTGTATGGGACGGCATCACCTCTGAAGTCCGATGCTTCGACCATTCAAGAATTCTTTTTCTCCGAGAGATTAGAAGGGAGATACATTAGGCTTATGCAAAAATGAAAAGTGTTCATAACTCTTAATACAGTTCATCTACCATGTCAGTCCTGTCATGCCTGTTATAAATACGTTTTTAAGAGCCTATCATATCTATAACATTGCAAAGAGGTCTGCATTTAAGAGATTATTCAAAGTGCCAAATACTCTACTCCTCCATCTTCCTCTGATCTATAGATGATGCTGCTGCTGAAAAATCAAAAACACAAGTACGAAAGTTATAAAGTTTATTGGATACGTCTAGAAAGGTCTGTAAAGATCTATGCCTTTGTGGGCATCTGTAGTAGATAAGGTTTAGTCGAAACAACATCCCAATAAAAATTCGACAGGAACGCTAGTATTATTATCAATAACGTAATAGATAGGCCTAGAATGAAACAATTTAGAAAGCTAAAAAAAAAAATATTATAAAATGTACAAGAGACAATCTGATCATATATCTGAAATGCACGCTACATTCCTCAAAGATTAATCTGCTCGCAATGATCACTATTTTTCTTATGATACATGAGGATGAGATATGCTACAATTTCATGATCCAAATAGATAATTCGTGCTAGCTTTCACTACAATCGAAGGGACAGTTACAGTTCAGAAATTAATATAGTTAGCATTGAGATTCGTATAAATAAAACGTTTGATACCTATTGTCATAACTGGTAAATAAACGGGAATCAAAAGAAGGTTAAATAGTTTTTTAAACATAAGAAAGAGTAAAATGATGGTGGTCTTCATATAGCTCATGGGATAGTTAATATTACTTCAACGATTTCTGTAAATTTTGTCTTTTACGCTGTAAATGATTGTTATAAGGTGGGATATCCTGGTAAATCCTCGTCAGAGTCCAAGCACAATACGGGTATATTGTTTATAAATTTTCTTCAGAGATCAACCCCAGCTATGGTCATTTGATTGGGTCTGTACCCGCTAATGTTATTTATTTACGCTATCATAATCCCTCTATCTCACGAATACGGATTTATCGGACTAATCATATTGAGAATTTACAAAGACTCAGAGGATTAGCTCTAAGAGTGTATGCTTGTAGAGGTCTTGAGCGGGCAAGTAAAGGTCGGAAGCAAAGCTTCGTGTTTGGAAGTTCGATCAGTCGCCATCGTCAATCCAACAAAATAACAGAAAGAAGAAAAATAAAACAGACCAAAAACAAACCCAAAAGATATAATAATCTAAATAAACAAAAATATCATTATAGTTCTTCTGGTTTTAGAATACTAGAATATACATTGCTTGAAATCTGAATGAAGGATTGGAATGCTATGTATTTCAAATGCCTCTAATGCCATGTAAAGTTTTAAGATTGCTTACATTGGAATTTTCGAATTCGTACAAACGTTTACTTCGCTGTGTTACACTAAAATGCATTTGCATTTCATTTTCTAGAGACAGTGCTGATATAATTTTCAGTATGACACTTGCCAGTGGAACTCATTCAGCAGTATCGCTATCGCTAGAGGACCGTGCGGCCGGTAAATAGGTCAGGGACTTTTCAATGGCGTGTTGGTGTAATTTGATAGCACGATATTGCTGGTGGTATATATTTGCCCTCTTCCATTCGTCGCCTCATCTTTTCCAAATCACGTTCTTGTTTCATTACAAAATACATATACCTCATCAATTCGTCATCAAAAGCCAAAGTGCCAAAGTAAAGCCGTTTAGCAGTATTTCCTAAAATTTATATAGAATCCAGGTGGAGGGGTGACTCGAACACGTTCAAAGATTCCTTGTGAGACTATAAGCATTGGTCTCTCGCAATAACCATTACATATGTGTAGCATTATTCCTCGATTTAGAGACGGCCTCTCCTATAACATGGAACAATGCAATCTGGGTCTACAAGGCCGTCTTTCATATCAAACTTTTAAACAAAGATATATGAGAAGGACATTTATGTTCCCCATGGCAGAAGTGTATCGGGGACGTTTTCGAACATCAAAATTAATAGCTTTACTAAGTGTTGGGCTTCTGGTTTGGGTTGCTTTCCACTAAGTTGATTTTCTAATATGTCTATTAAATTACACACCAATACAGAGGCAAATTCTTTACCCAACATCTTGCATCAATTGCTTAACGAACGCAACACCAGTAACTGAATGTTACTTTATGATTTTAACACATAATAGCGGTGAAACAACTACTAAAGAAACGACGAGTCATCTTCGATTAAATCGGTCTTCAAAGATATATTGGTGATAGTTTAGCATGGCTTAATTTCTTGAGCGCTTCAAGCACATTTTGGAAATTGATGAAATATGGAGCAAATAAATTAATTGGAAAATAACATGATCAAAACAAAGAACAAAGAACGGTGTCAATGTCATCAATTTCTATTTATATAATCAGAGCTGTTGTATAGAATTTTTATATGTGATTGCCTCTTTGTCTTTTGCTCGATTTATCAAGGTAGATATTCAAAAGATTGTCAAATGGCAGGCATTTACTATATGGAGCTGCATCACCTTTCAGGTCAAATGCTTTACCATTCAAGCATGCCTTTTTTCCAAGAGATTAAAAGAGAGATACGTTAGGCTTATAAAACAACGTGGAGGGTATATATTAATGTAATTGTGATATTTATTAATGCATTTAAGAGTTTATGAAATTTAGTCATTTTAAAGTATCAGTAATTACGTTTTATTTCAACTCTGAGTTAACAGAACATGACTGTTTTCAGTTGCTCGTTTGCAACTGCAATATTAAGTATGAAAGTAATAAAGTAACGTTTAATTTATGGTAACGTGTTCTTTTAACAATCACATAAATTTGATGGGTAAGAACTTGGACTTTTCTTTCTCTGTTGGTTTCGCCGTTGTGTTATTTTTTTATTGTATCGGTATTTTTCGCATATCTTATTTTTATGGGAATGAATATGTTATAATTCATTTATATATACAACTGGTTTAATAATAATAATAATAATAATAATAATAATAATAATAATAATAATAATAATAATAATAATAAGTGTAATTTTATGATCTTAATGTGGATACGTGTCGATATCAGTTTATATGCTTCTTTTCTTGCATTTGTTTGGGCGTCTGTTACCTAGGCCTAAAGCGTATATGTTTTTCCTTTTTTATGAATGATAGATCGCTAGTGACGATTAGCTTCAACTTAAACTACTATTAATAATATTCAAAACGTCGTGACATTGTTTCGTTTGGAATTTAAGTGTGCCCCTATGTGGCTTTAAGGGTTTTGGGATTTGTTTTGTTATACAATGGGAGTGATTTGTAAAATTTCTTACCATAGGAGTAATAGTAGTGGTAGATGCAAACATAGTAGTGATATAACTCAAAACGATATATGATTCTTATTAATATTGCAGTCATACAAAACATATCCTCTAACTGCGAGAATCGGTCAACATAGCACTGATCTCATATCAAGTTTAAAAATTCTAGGTTAGTTAATCGCTTCACTAGCACAGTGACTAAAGAAAAACTAAACATACATGGTCCAAACAAAACGTGCAAAACAGAGAATGTGATTTATCTCATCATGTAGATCATGGCCTTCATCCTTCATGTACGGTAGCTTTTCAGTTTCTCCACGTATGAAGCTGAGAAAATCTATGAGATAAGATCACATCTCTTAGCAGTTCTGTTTGGATGACAAAAAAGCTGTACAGAAGCCCGGTCGCAGAAACACTTCTCCTCCCCTGGCCACACTTTCAGTGATATAATACTTATCGCTATTGCTAACAACCACAGCTGGAGTTCCGAAACCAGGAAGGAAAAGGAATCATACTGGATACGCCGCCTTAGAACATTGAAACCAAGAAACCGGGTCTAAACCAAGAAGACTAGAAAATGAAAACTATGCACTACTATTATCCTTCAATTTTTTTTAAATATACCGGTATAAGAATCAATTCGGGAACGGGAATATACCGGTATAGAATCAAAATATCCGGGATATAATCTTTGCTTTATATATATGTACACAAAGTAAAAAAAATAGCTTTCGCTTTGGCTTGTAGACTTTTAGGGAATTATACAACGTTTTCAGTTTCCGCAACTAGTCTATACAAGCTGGTTGTATTTATTTTTTAGCACATGTGAAGATAGAAATGTAGAGGTTTACAAACACAACGTTTTTGTGTTTATTTTTTTTTTGTTTATTTGTTTGTCGTAACTTTTTTTGTATTTGCCTTTGAAAAAGACTCATTAAGAGTCGAAAGCGCTTAGGTTAGTTAGTTACTAGTTTCGTACTGTTCGTCGTCAGTTTATTGCATCTATTTTAATTAATCCCTGACAAACGTGATCCCTTGGTGGATCCAGTACGCTTGAGAGGGTTGTTATTCGCCATATGATATATATTATATATATAATAATATATATATCTCTCAAGCGTACTGGATCCAATATCAAGGGATCAGGATTGTCAGTATTATTAATTAATAAAATAATGATAAATATAAACTGACGACGAACAGTAAAACTAACTAAACTAACTAGCGACTGATAATTTCTTAAATCTTTTAAAAACAATAAAAAACAAAACGACTCTTAACAAATTCATTTAACAAAACAAATAAACACAAAACGTTGTACGTTTGTAAACAAACAAAATAAACACAAAAACGTTGCGTTTGTAAAACTACTACATTTCTATCTTCACATGTGCTAAAAACTATAAATACAACTAGCTTGTATAACTATTTAACGTTGTTAAAAACGAAAGTCTATATAAAATTCCCTAAAATCAAAGCGACAATTTTTGACATATTTTTACTTTAATATGTATATATATGATTAACCTTAGATATATAATATTTTAGTTCTATACCGGTTATTCTTATAGATAATGAAGAAGGATAAGAAGATTTAGAAAATGTTAAATTCTACTAGTGCATAGTTTTCATTTTCTAGTCTTCTTGGACTTGTTTAGACCGCTTGGTTTCAATGTTCTAAGGCGGCGATATCCTGGTTTCGGAAGTATGATTCCTTTTCCTTCCTGGTTTCGGAACTCCAGCTGTGGTTGTTAGCAATAGCGATAAGATTAATTATATATAAACTGAAAGTGTGGCCAGGGGAGGAAAGTGTTCTGCTGACCGGGCTTCTGTACAGCTTTTTTGATCATCCAATCAGATCTATGAAGTTTATCCTTATGTGTAGCTTTTCAGTTTTCCCACGTACTGAAGGATCCACAGATCTTAAGATACATGCAATTGTATGAAAATAAAAACATTCTCTGTTTTGCACACTTTTTTTGACCATGTATGTTTAGTTTTTCTTTAGTCACTGTGCTAGTGAATGTTTCTTGGTCTCTATCATGGTTGACAGGATTTATGCATCTTATTTATTGCCACAGGGAGTTCCGAAACAGGAAGGAAGGAAAAGGAATCATACTGGATACGATTGCCTTAGAACATTGAAACCAAGCGGTCTAAACCAAGAAGACTAGAAAATGAAAACTATGCACTTAGTAGAATTTAACATTTTCTAAATCTTCTTATCCTTCAATTTTTACTATAAGAATAACCGGTATAGAACCAAATAATATCCGTAATCTGCATATGTTACATATGTAAAAAAAAGTAAAAAAATAGATGTCGCTTTGGCTTGTAGAATTTTTAGGGAATTTATTTTTTTTTTTTCAGTTACAGTCCGTTTGGTAGTAATATAATTGTTAGTTTATTTATAGTTTTAGCACATGTGAAGATAGAAATGTAGAGGTTTACAAACGCAACGTTTTTGTGTTTATTTGTTTGTCGTAACTATGTTTTGTATTTGCCTTTGAAAAAGACTCATTAAGAGTCGAAAGCGCTTAGGCTAGTTAGTTACTAGTTTCGTACTGTTCGTCGTCAGTTTATTGCATATATATATATATATATAATACAAAAGCAAAAAAAATAAAAATTTAATATATGCAATGTATCATCATAATTAATTCAAATTAAATAATATAAATATTCAACATTATTTAAAATCAATGCATTTTAATATCATATTGAATATAAAAAAAGGCATAATTACAATAAAATTGAATTTATTAAATATTAATATCATTTAGTAGTTAAAAATTAGCTTAGTTTTAAAAATGACTCTATTATATTATATAAATTTTTAATTATTTTTTTTAAAGATTCCCCATGAAACAAATATTCAACAAAATCAATAAAAATAATAAGTTGTTTGTCAGTAACTTTGCATACAGTAACATTTTTATGAAAAATGCAAAAAATATTTTCTATTTAATACAAACAAAATTATTTTAATAAAAAACTATTATGTTTTAATTGAAAGATCATGGTTCTTTTTCAATTATATAATAAAATGACATAATAAAAAAATATGAAAATTCATTCCATTAAAATTAATAAAAATCCAAATAATGAAATATTATATATAAAATATTAATTATGATCCAAATAAAAAACTCAAAGATTAATTATGCAATTGCATTTTTAAATCCATATTTTATTAGCATTATTATAAAAAAATACTTATAAATTTTTTAAAAAAAATATCTTATTAAATTTTTTCATTAATAATATATTTTCATCTATTGATAATAATCATAATGTTCAATAGCTTTAAATGCAAAATTTCAAAATATATTTTGGTTGAATTATTAAAAATATTTAAATCAAAATAAATTTTTTGTTATTTGCATATTCATTAATGATTCAAATCAATATTCTATTAATATATTATGAATTTAATTTCAAAGCATTTGTAGAAAAAATGTTCATCGATTAAAATTTAAAAAATAAATAAAATATAATTGCAATTATAGTAAAAATATTATTTCAATAAAAACCAAATTTTTTAAACTTGAATATTTAAATAATAAGTTGTAATTTTCATAAATAAGTACATAGATATATTTGCATTTTAAAATTGCAATTTGTAATGATGAACAATTAAAAATAAAATATATCAATACAATATAGTATTTCAAATTGATAGTCGAATTTTTAACAATAAAATTAATAACATTATTTTAAAATATGAATGTATTTGTTTAATAAAATATTAATATTTTTATTATTTAATATAAAATCTCATTTAATCATTATAATTTAAATTAACTATTTGGAAATTCAAAAACTTTAAATTAAATTTAAAAAAAATATCTTAAATATAAAAAAATCTTTATATAAAATGCCTATTGTAATATTTATATATATTATAATATAATATAAAAATTTAAATATAAAATAATCAAAAATATGTAATTTAAAATGCAAATATGATGCATTTAACTATTTTTTGTAAATTACCAATGTTTTATATTAACTGAATGAATTATTTCAATTTTAACTTAAATTGTTTATGCAGTTTCATTTTTTTGATTCAATACATTAATTTTTTTAATCATTTTACATTAATAATGAATTTATATTTGCTTTATTAAAATCAGATACTATTTTTAATTTAAATACTTTTTATTAATTTTTATCATTTGCAATTTCATACATTTTCATTTTAAAAGTTTATTTATAATTAACGTTTAAATACAAATTATATTCGATCAAATTTATTTTAAAGTTTTAATTTTTATATGTAAATATAAATAAATTTTCAGAAAATGAAATTTTAAAATTTGAAACTATTAAATTTTTAAAAAAATTATTAATCAATTTGAAATTATTGAAATTTTCAAATATTTTTAAAATTTTATAAAAAATTATAATAAAATAAAAAATATATAAAAAATTATTATATAATTTCAAAAAAATTTTGAAATCAAAAATTAAATATTTTAAAAAAACAAATGACACAAAAATTAATTAAAACATATTTAAAATTTATAAATATTACATTTTTAAAGTAATTAAGCAAATATTAAAAACATTAATATAAAATTTAAAGATACGTTAGTTGATAAAAAAATAAATATATTAATAATAGTACTATTTATTTAATATATAGTTAAAAATGATAAAAATCACTAATATATTTTATATTTTTATCATTTCATTCCAATTCTTTATTTTTTAAATTAATACATTTAAATTATTTATTATAAAATTATTGAAATTTTCATTTAGTTTCATTTTATTAAAAAAATAATATTATAATTACATACAAAACAGTTTTGATTTGAAAAATTTGCAAAATTTTAAAAATTTTTTTTAATTTCAGAAAAAATAATTTAAATTTATAAATACATTTTGACATTTATGTTAAACTGTTATATATATCCAATATTATATATGTCAAATGTAATAAATTTTAAATAAAAATTATAATGAATATATAATTAATTATATTTTTGCTTTATAAACATTCAAAATGATTTTACATCAATATATTGATTAAAAAAAATATTCATTCATTAAATTTCAAATATTATAGGTCAATAATGAAATTGATTTACAATTGAATAAAATTTAACAATTTGTAATTAAATCAAATTATAAATTAAATTTGAATTTAAAATTTTTAAATGTTTCAATATTAAATACCATTTTTTTAAAAATTTTATAAACATTTTTAAATTAAAATTATTAAAATTAAATATTAATATAAATTTATAAAATATAATTTATAATAATCAAAACAAAGAATTAATATAGTTAGAAGTATTCAATCCTATATATTTAACATTTAAATCAAAATTTTTTTTTTTTACAAAAATTTTAAAGTTAAAAATTAATGAAATTTTTTATGAATTTTTGTTATGCATCAACTTAATTTTTTTAAAATTTTTATATATTAATTGTTAAATATTAAAGTCTGATCAATGTTTAGAATACCTTTGACAATTTTAATATCATCATCAAAGAATTTATTTTATTAAAAATTTTATAAATTTACAATCAATATTAAATATATATTATTTTTTCTTTAATTTAATATATTTTTATTTATGATATCAAATATTTTATTTTTATATTTTAAGATATATTAAAACATATGTTTAATCTTATATATTCAATTATATATATAAAATTTCAATTAAAATTCAAATTTAATAATTTGTAAATATAATTTATCAAAAAATTTTTTTAATATCAAAAATTTAAATAATATTTCAATGGAAAAATTTAATTAAAGTTTTTATTTAAAATTTATAAATGTTTTTTTCAATATTTTTTACCTTTTTTAAATAAATATATAAAAAATATTTTTTTGCATTTCATATATATTGTTGAAAGTCAAAAGTAAAAATATGATATTAAAATCATGCTATTTATAAATTAATTGTCAAATTATTATTATTTTTTTTTATAATCATTCATTTTACAATAAATTTTTTTTTTTGAAAAAAACATTTTTTTAAATTAATAAGATAAATATGTTTTAGCTACATTATATATTACAATGAATTTATTTAACAATAAATATATAATCAAATGATCATAAACATTAACATCATATGGACAATTATATATATTACATATTGCAATTTACTTGATAAAATATTTATGTTTACAATTAAATTAAAATATATATAAGTAATATCATATACAAAATATATTTTTTTGATTATTAATTATCATTTTTAAATTAAAGTTAATTAAATTTAAATTTAAATGAAATGTTTATAAATCAAATGCAAATATTTTTTTTATTTTTCAATTTGTATTTTTTTTAAATTAATTATTAATATGAAATTATTAATATAATTTTTAATTTATATATATGCTCAAATATTTATATTTTTTTTTTTTTTTAATATATTAAAAAACTCCAAGTAG
This sequence comes from Potamilus streckersoni, assembly GCA_016746295.1. Taxonomy (NCBI): domain Eukaryota; kingdom Metazoa; phylum Mollusca; class Bivalvia; order Unionida; family Unionidae; genus Potamilus; species Potamilus streckersoni. The sequence goes on from JAEAOA010001086.1 coordinate 28,877, forward strand.
AGAATTTTTTTTTTACACATTTGAAATCAAATAATGAAATTAAATATCAAAAAAATAAATTTATAAAATAAAAAAAACAATAATTTAATTTCTTAATATATTAATCTTTAATAATAATAATTATTTTGTTTTTAAGCAAAATATAAAATGTAATTTATCATATTTTTATATGTCTCGTCAAAATTAATTATTGCTAAATTAACTAATTATTATACATTAAATATTAAATATTAATAGGCACATGAAAAATTTTAAAATTATTTATTTTAAAAAAAAAAAATTGAAATTTATAACTTCATTTAAATAATAACATATTTCAATCAAATATTATAACTATAATCATTTAAATTGAATGTTTTTAAATCAACAAATGCAAATTAAAATTATTAATGCCATTATCTTTTAAAAATTTTTTTAAAAATTGTATTACATAAAATTTATTTCAATTTTTAAAGTATTTTTAAAATAATATTTTATATATATATATATTTTAGGATTTATAAAAAAAATATATAGATATATATATAAATATATATATATATATAATATATATAATATATATATATCCATAATATAAATTTATTATATTTTAACGTAATTATAAAATTTGCATTATAAATGTTTATCAATTTAAACATGACATTGAAATTTAAATCCTACAAAATTTTAAAATAAATTTTTAAGAATTAAATGTAAATAACATTACAAAATATAAATTATATTATTTTTATAAACATACATTAATTTATTTATATTTACTTATTTACTTTAATTAAATTAAACAATATAATTGTTTTTGCAATCAAATGCTTATATTTATTGAATTAAATATATAAAAATATAAATTCATATCATTTGTAATATATTATTTTTATATAAATAAAATTTGTTTAAAAAATATTCATTCATATAAGTAATTTTTTAAAAATCAGAAATTTTAAATATTAATAATAAGATTGAAATGGTATTACTTTTAGATTTATGAATGCAATTACAATACATCATGTCAACTATTGCAAATGAATTTTAACATGACATATCAAATTATTTCCATTTTTTGGATCCAGTGAACCCTACAAATTTTTGCGACAAAATCGATTAAAGCCTCAGAATGCCAAATGGAGCCTTCCTACGAAATCTCATATTTTAACCAAAAAAAAAATTAAAGTCCCATTTTACAAATGGAGCCTTAGCGATTTTGTCGCAAATACATTGTCATAACCACCCTCAAATTGCTGCCACTCAAATTGCTGCCATCTACGTCTACAAATTTTTTTGCGACAAAATCGATTAAAGCCTCAGAATGCCAAATGGAACCTTCCTACGAAATCTCATATTTTAACCAAAAAAAAAAATAAAGACCCCATTTTACAAATGGAGCCTTTGCGATTTTTCGCAAATACATTGTCATAACCACCCTCAAAATTGCTGCCATCTACGTCGCAAATATGTTGTCATTTCACCCCCCCCCTGCTGCTGATTAATACAAATTATTTAACCAAATATTTGTTAGCTTTTCACAAACAGACTAATCGATAATACTTCACCACGTAGATCAATTAAATTATTTGACTGATCGGTGAGTGTAAAATTAATTCTAGTTTAAATCATTTTGACATTGCATATAGACTGGATTAGTCGGATTCTCAACAATTAAAAATCCGGGGGGGGTGCTGTTGGTGCAAATGAATAAAGAATGTAACCTTGTCGGGCTTGATTTGATTGTTCCATATTAATTTGATAACTTCCTTCGATTACATCACACGTTAAATTAAGTGCGATCACCGATGAAATATCCACATTGTTCGGTGCGATATGTCTACCGTCGCCGTCGGGAGAATTATTATAAGTGAGGATAGTGAGTGAGGATATATAGGCTTCGGCTGGCTTTTTCCATGATTGATATAAATTTTATTAAATCCTTCGTCGATGGCAGTTCTCTGAGTTTTTTTTTTCTTTAATTCGGGTACGTTATATCCTGGGTTTTAATTTTATAATTTATTTTCATTTATTTTTTTTATAATCTTGAGCTGAGCTAGTTTTGAAATCGGGGCTATTTTTTCATCAGTGAAAGAGATTAATCCTCGAATTAAATTTTCCATGTCATCGATGATTTTATTACCCGTAGCGACTACACTAGTAAACTCAGCTTTGAGAAGAAAGCCAGATCTTAACGAGGGTAATAACAAAAAAAATCATTATTTTCAATCTATCAAGATATATGACGATCTCATTAATATCTACAAATGTTGGACTTTTTCATTTTTTCCAGAATTTCACCTTCTGTGGGATATAATCAAAAAAATGGAATATCCATCATTCTCCTTTAAAAAAAAAATTATAGAATGCTTCGATCTCTTCACCATATTGATTTTTTATATTGAGTGAAGTTTATATCCGAATTTTTTTATATTTATGATGGATTTTCAGGTCCTATTTCATCAGTGACGTAATCAGATTTTACAGGCTCGGGCGTGGAATTACCAGCACTTCTAGGTGGATCTTCGGGCCATCCTAATACTGTTCTTATTGAACTGTTATAAATATCTACAACATACCCAGGAGAGCCTATTTCAATTGTAGATGATAGTGTTGGTTCATGAACTGTTATCGCATTTTTTTTTGATTTTTTTTTAGTAATGGATTTTATTCTACGTTGTAATTCATTATTAATTTGCTCAATTTGATAGGACCCAGTTGGTATTGAAACAACGTTCCAATCTGGAGTGTCATCTTTTTTATTCCTATATGCAAATACCAGAGAATTATTAGGTCTCTGACCGCCAAATGGAACCGATCTGATATTAGGCCAACTATGATACACTCGTAATTTTGCCAACGCGATTTCCTTTACTGAAACAGGTGAAGGAAATTCACACTGAATTTAGGGTTTGTTGACGATATTGATATCATGCTTGTTTTCCGCGGAGTGGTATTTTCTGCTATCCGCTGAAGTAGTTGAATCTCTTGCGACATTATTATTATTATTATTATTATTTACAATGTCTAATTTTGCAATAGATGAAAAAACGCTAGCGTTTTTTTAATCGTAGTATCATAAATACGTATCATCGCGGAGAATTCGTCTTCGGTAATTATCGTATCATCAATCGATGATGACATCAACGAGGATAATTGTGAGTAACCGTTAGATACTGCTTGATGTTTTACTATATAGTCGTTAGTTTTTCTTGAGAACACGATGATATTTTTTTAGTAATAGCATTTGCAATTCCAGCAAATGTTGTCACCGCGGAAATAGCAATTGGGACAGCAATCGGAGCTACCATTGTTACTGAAGATAGTATAATACCAGCACCGGCCATTATACCAGATACCGAGTATACTGTAACATCAATTGCGGTAATTCTCCTGCGATACTTTTTATTTTTTTATTTCATATTCATCAATGAGTGTTTTGAGTTTTGTTAAAACTCTTTGACGGTATCATAGCGCGATATTGCGATGACGGAATCATATTATTTTAAAATCTCAAGTGGTTTATAATTGTTAAAAATTCTAATTTAGAGATCAGCTACAAACTCCATGTACCATACAAATGATGTCTTATTTAAATTAGGATCAGTGCTTGTTATTGTAAACCGTTTGTATTCACCCACGTCAATAGTCGTTGAAATCACGTTGTTGTATCCATATGAAGTCGATGATGATATATTAAACTGATTCAGTGACACTATTGTTAATCGATAAATACCCTTGTTTGACACAGTGAGAGTTATTGTATTCTTTTTAGGTTCCCAATCTAATGATCCAGAGAGAACTGTGTATACCATATTTATGATATCCTCTCATGAGGAATCTTTTTTTTTCAAGTAGCGGAAGATTGTTGTTTTTAAATTTTGTAATATCCTCGATAGATTTTTTAATACTATTAATGTATATTAATAATAATATAAATCCAGTTTATCAGTGGACATCATTTATATTTTTTTAATATTGGATTTAATTTCATCAAAATTGGATTTAATTTCAGCGAGAGATGGAGAGGTTACCGCTGGTGTTCCAAAAAATTTATTGATAATATTTCTACGAAGGGAAATTTATATGTTGTTATGTTTTTTCAAGTTCTTCATTTAACGTTTTTTTTTAATGCATGTTGTGATTGTGAGAAATAAATACACCTGGTTTGAGTTTTCCATCATTTGAATATAACGCTATTGTATCTTCAACGACGTCACGTCTTCGTATTAAGACATCATCCAATGAAACATTACTAGATTTCAATTTGCCCTGGCGATCTTGAAATACAACTATTTCCCCAGGATCTACACTTGACAAATTTAATGTCTCGGCGATTTCATCTTCGATTATTTTTTTTTTTACACTTTCGACAGCGAATTTACTATCGGTTTCTGTTTTTTTTTTTTTATTCTGATAAAGGTCGTCCCCAAATATCAATCATTATACGAAAACGCTACGTTTTTCTAAATCATAACGCTATCGTTTTTGCCATTGCCTGCTAGTATATTCATTAACAACAACTTGTGGTGGTTTCCTTGGAAATTTAGATATCTCTGCAAGGACGTTTAATACTTCACGACCGCATATCGGTGGATCATTTAACTGTTGTGTTGGTAGCGTGGAATAAAAAATTGGAGATGACTTTGTTATTGTGGATACATATCGCATGAATTCTTTTGGTGGAGCTAATCCATATGAATCAAAATAGACAATTCCACGTGGATCAATTGCATATGCGACCCAATGAGTTCCTTTTCCGCTGCTGTTATCAAGATTGATAATACCCGTTTCATTTTTCATTGGTTTTGACGGTAATTGATCTCTCATGAAAACTCCTCTAGTTTTTTTTATTGATAATGATTTTACAGCATCAATTAAATCAAAATTGGACATTGGTGAAAATCCTAGGGATTTTTCCACTAATAAGCCGTTCCTGGTATTCTTAGGCCCGTGCCCTTGTACCAATTGTGTGGGGTTCCTGGTAGTCTTAGACCCTTTCCTTTTTTTTTATAGCCTTTCCCAGTAGCTTTTTTCAGGGCCATTCCTGCAGCAGTACCAACGGCTCCTAACGCTGCCGCCTTCGCAACCGCTGGGGCAGCCGCTGCAATGCTGGAATAGCAGCTAACAGCGGGAATATACCACCTGATTTTATCATACTGGCGATTGCTGCTTTCGAAAAATCAATTTGAACTCCTCGTTTGTTCTTTAGCGCATCATTGAAATGTTTTATTTGACGATCTGTCAATGATAATTTATGTGCACCACCGGACATTTGAGTGGGTTTCAGCGCGTTATTGTAGTTCCACATTCTTTAGCCGACTTTGATTTCAATTTCTTGACCTGACCATCAGTCAACTGGACATTAACAATACTATATGTCATTCTATTCTAAAATGTAATTTACACTTTCAATTGATCTTATTGTGAAAATCCTAACTACATGTTTGGAAATCAATGATTTGAAAACAACATTTTTACTGGTGCATCAATAAGTCTCATTCGTCCGCCAACTCCTTCTAACAACATTGATTTATCACTGAGAATGACAGCAACTGCTCTATAATCGGCTATACCAGCAGGGCGTTGTACCCGAGCTTGGAAGTATATATCAACAACAGATTGTCTCATCATGTCAAGATGTTCCAATGAAAAGTAATAAATCGGATAGTGTTTTTCAAAATCAATTTGCGATATTTGCAAACCAGTATCAACATTTTGATCACGACCCATATACGACAATATTCTATGATATACACGTGCTATGTTGTTGTTTTCATAATTAAGCTGTACAATCTCTGCTGGCTCTTGTTCCGTTTATTCTCAACGAAAAACTTCACTTCCTAATTTATCAAATATCATATGACTAGATAATTGACGACCCACTCGATTTGCATCCTGTAACGCTATAAAGATATGACGTGGAGCTGAAACACCTTGTTTTGATGCTAAGTGCCATGTAAATGTGCCATTTACATTATCCTGCTTCGTATCAGTCGTTGTTGTTAGCCAACTTAGCAATGATTTTCCACCTGTGTCCATAAACGATAGTAATTGTTGCTCTATTGTAACTGCTGGTGTCAAGACGGGCATCCATAGAACCAATTTATTTAAAATGACTTTACCATCATCAACACCATTAGCACGCCAGATTGCATCATTGTCATTCTCCTTTCGCACTAACACGACTGTATGCTTTGCTCCATAGATGACTTTTCTGACATTTCTACAGAATCCGAATATGTGATGTAACGGAATTGCACATGAAAACCGTCGATGCTGTCCTTTTAATGCTCCTTTTCGTGTTGCAAATCCTAGATTGAAATTATCATTGACCTTTTTTAAAATGTCGAATTCAGCGGCTGGTCTAACTTCACGGTCTAGATTAGCTGCGAGTTGTTGATCAGCTTCTGCAGTAGCTTGCGCAGTTCGTACTTTAAAACTGAATATGTTCAGCATGATCAGAAGTATCCTTTAGCAACATCATAGACGGACCAGCCGACCTTGTATAATCATCAGAATATCTCGCAGTCCGATTATTGTTGTTGCAATATCAACATTTTGTTCTATTGATTCAATTTCTTTTCCATCAATGATATATCTTGCACTGTTAAATAGCGCCATAATGCCATTATTTACGAAACCAACTCGGATATTTTGGTCATTCCCATATGGTGTATCAGCTGCAACATTTGTTACAAGCTCTCCTTCTACTTCAATAAACGCCTCACACGGCAAAAAGTATCTACTTGTATCTTGAACTTGAAGTTCAACTCCCCCGTTGATTAGGCTCTCTTGCAGGATAGGCATAATACTGAGAGTTAATTTTAGAATCATCTTTATTCACCGGCGCTGCCATATCAAACGCTGGATCAGCAATTTTTTTTTTTTAAATGCCATTTATACTAAAACGTTATCGTTTTTCTAAATGTAGTAAAATCATTTTCTTTTTCGTCTGATTTCCTCCAAGACCGCTTCCCGCTATCATACTTGCAATATTACTACTATCTGGTGAAGTCATTGCTAATGATGCTAGTTTTTGTTCCACTGCGTTATTTATCACTTTACTGACATTTGCAGGCATCATTGTTGTTGAAGGTAGCGGTGTTGAAACCATTTGTGGTGGTTTTCGTCCGAATCTAGATTTCACCAATGACGTTATTCTATTCTTTGCGGTAGAAAAGGCCGTTCCTGCAAGATCTCCAACAGCGTTAATTCCCTTATTACGAATAACATCAATGGCTTTCATCGCTAATTGTTTAGCAATTGGTGCTACTTTTGGGGCTATTCTTGTGAATAAACCCGCTATGGTATTTCCAAGGCCGTCTCCATAGTATGCCTTATAAACGGGCAATCTTGAGTTTACTACATACACGTTTGTTGGTTTGATGTGATTATAGTGTACTATCATCTTATTTGAAATGACTTTGTAATTTCTAAATGCAAGCATTTAGAAATTTCAATCGCTATAATAACCACTAAATTCCCCTGGAATTCCGTCCATTAACTCATCCAAGAGTTCTCGATACGTATGAATATCAATTATCCCCCCCTTGGAATAATCGTCTGCAAATATCAAATGCTTCATTAGTTATTTCGACTGAGTTATTCCCAGCTCGCTTACCTCCCATAAGAACCTCAAGTCGTGATATATCATTAATGATATTACTAGGACACATATGAGAATCATGATGAGAACTTCCATAACCCCTCCTGAAGTACCTGAAGTTTTGAATTTTCTGTTCGGAAACGTTTTTTCTGGAGCTGTTCGGAAACGTTTTGAATTTCTGGAGATTTCGTCGACCTCGACCTCGACCTCGACCTCGACCTCGACCTCGACCTCGTTCGACCTTGTTCTTTTTGTTGTTGTTTGTTTTTGTTGTTGTTGTTCTATACCATACTTATCAACTCCCATTTTAAAAGCTCTGTATTCCAATGTATCCTTTTTTAAATTGCCGCCGGGATTTTTTTTTATTAATTTTAAATAATCCAATCCACCCATTGATCTCGTTTTATTGTGTTTTTTTTTATACTCGTCTTTTTAAAATTCCCCCCCCCTGTTATAATAACTTTTTGATAGCAGAAGTCACCAAATGACGCATAGTCTTTTCAGTTTTTTTTCAGCAATTGAATTGTCTGATTTCTTCTATAGCTTCATCAGTGAATTTCTCGTTAAAAGGAACACTTTTTTTAGTGGAACTTTTTTCAATAGAATCACTAGCATCTTCAACGGGGTTATCATCATCAATATCAATATTACCCATTTGTTGTATTTCTCGCTGAGTTTGTAACTCACCTGAAAGCTGTTTTATTCCCTCGTGAGTTTTTTTTCAGTTTCTGTAGCAATCTTTCCTAATACATCAATAATAGGTACTGCTCCCTCTTTAGGGATGTCGCCGTATATAGCACGTTCTGTTGCAAGTTTCATATCTTTAGTGGCTTTAGTTACAGGGGCAAAAAGTTGTTCGCTTCCAATAGAAAAGTCAGTCTGCGCTTGCTGTCTAAGTTGTAGTTTATCTCGCACGTATCTCGAATTGGTATAAACTTTTTCAGTAATGCTAACCTCTCACGGGCTAGTCTGGTAGTTAATGCTTCTGATGTCATTATTGGAAATGCTAACGATTTTTCAATTGTCGGTTTCAATGCTTCAGACTCATCAATCAAACGTCTTATAGATTTCACTTTCAAAGCAATCTCTGACCGAACTTGGTACTGTTCCCCGAGTTTCTTTCTAATTGCTTCAACTATACTAAATAGCCGAATGAATAAATTAATATCATTGTTATACAAAGAAGCATTAACCGCTTTTTGGATTCTTTTTATCAGTGAATACATTTTAGGTAGAACATATCTTCCATGTTTCAATTGTATATCAATTTGTTCAAATTCATTCAAAAGTCTGTCTTCATTCAAAAATTCAGAAAGTACGATTCCTTGATTTCTTAAATTTGATATTTCTGTGATGATAGATGTAATATCTTGAAATTCCATTTATTGAATATTATTACTAATGTATTTTCTTATCTTTAAAATATTTTTATATACAAAAAAAAAAAAAAAAAACATATACAATGCCCGTCTCTTCCTCATTCGAGTTTCGAGGCAAGAAAGGGCACATACATTAAAGACTTATACAATACCCTAACCCCCCAATCGAGTTCAAGGGCGGGTTATATGGGTATTAGACGTGAAATCCAAGTGATTTCTTTACAAACATTGAAAATATAACATGAAGCCTCATTTGGAAACCTCTTTCGCGCCAAACGACGTCAAAGAGGCCCAGAGGGGGGGGGGACAGCACATTCTTGGAACTCATTTAGTGCCTTCGCATTAAATAAGCCCAAGGGCCACAAACATAGATCTCCCAATTGGAAGCTCTAACGTAACAAATGCTATATTAGGTCTTCCGGAAGATATGTTTGGGGGGACAGTACATTACATATAGGATGATATATATACAATGCGATATATATGAATATTTACAATGATTATATATGATGATTTATATATACAATGCGATATATAATGGATATATATATATAATATATAGGATTTACATATATATATATACAATATATATAGGATATATATATTACAATGCGATATATAGGATATATATATATATATATATATATATATAGGATGATATATATTATATATACAATGACATAATATATATAGGATATATATATATATATATATATATATATATATTATATATATATACAAGGATATTATATGATAGGATGGTATATATACAATGATAGGATGGTATGATAGGGACAGTACAGGACGATACAAACATGAAACGACGGGGCGGACCTACACCCAATCTACCAATCAAAAGCAACCCAAGAAATTAACCCTGGTTGCAGTTGAAAAAAAATTCAACCACACCATGTCAATGGCGTGGGAGTTTTGATTGGCAGATTGGGCTTCGTTTTAAAGCCCCAAACTTATTACGGCTCATATTATATATAAGGTGAACTAATACTGCAGTGTCAATGTGTAGGTGTGTATTTATTTTCCTAGCATTTCATAATGAAAACTGTGTAGTAATTTCAATGGAAGCTAAGTATTTAAATAAAACATTAAAACAAGAAATACAACTGTTAAATAATTTTTTTTTTTTTATTTTTTATAATATTACGATTAAATAATCGTAATAATGGATTTACATGACGAGATAACTCTGTCATGGGGATCCCTGTCAATTCAGGACCTGCTATTTCTTGAATCGAGAATGATATTTTTTTCTGTCATCGATTTTATTACACATAGCCACACTAAAAAAAAAAACTAAACTACATGTAGCGCATTTTTACTACTTTTGACCTCACATACAATCTATTTTAATTTGTAATTTATAAAGTAATTTCATTTTTTTCATACAAAATCTAAACAGCGCTGTTAACGTGTCTTTGTAATTGGGATTTAAAAAAAAATCTATTAATAGAACCTTGACCCAGTGTCTTGTGTTACACGCGCGCGCGCGTTTCGGTACAACTCTGTCATAAATTGTCTACCTATGTGGCTGTTCAACAAAACCCTAACTGCTGTTACAGTCTATTGTCATTTACTTTTTAACACAAAATCAAAATGCGTACATACCTGATAATATATTACCGAGTTAAATTAAATACGTACATAATGAGATATCACAACGCGCGAAACGTTTTTAGCGTTTTTTGCCACGAATTATCCGGGAATCAATATCGAAAGTAGGTAAATAGTCACGTGACGATCAGTAGTAATGAGGGGAAATACGGAACTAAAAAATAAAAATAGCATATACTAATTATTGAGAGTTATCTTGTAATAGGAAAACTTTATTCTATGTCCATTTTTCTTTGAGATAGCTGTTTGATAAATCCCTTCAGCAACTTTTCGTACTGAAGGCATACATATTCAAAAATATTTTACCGCAGCATTCATTGAATGAAAAAACTCTTTCTTCATTCGTCGTTGTATCAAATGACTGTACTGGTCTCTTTCCAACTGACTTACAAGTCCCTGTCTTTCCCTTTTTGTATTCTCTCTTTGAGAAATGCATTGTAAAATTGGAAATCGAATTTTTTGAATATTAGAATCAATGTGATCAATAACACAGCCATCTTTAATCGGTCCCATATAACACTCAAAGACTGCCCTATGACAGAGATATCCCTTTCCTCCAGCAGTAAATTGCAAGTATCCCTGATTATTAACAAAACCAATGGGTTTCTTTAGTCTACAGTGTCTAACAACACCATTACGAGATATTTCATAATTAACGAGTATTGGATGTGGTCTGAATTCTTGCTCCATTTATATATAATAATACTATTTGTCTAATTCATCATTTGCTGTTTGTATAAATCTATTAATGTAGTCTTGAGGGGTTTTTTTATGATTTTGTCTTTGACAGAGTCATGGTTAGGGTAGGGTCAATGATAGCGTTTTTTATTCGTTTATCATAATAACGTTTCAATTCTCTAAACCGCTTACCCCCACAATTGATACATAATTGTGATTTTCCTCTCACACCCACCCCACAATTTATGCATGGGGACGGGCCTGTCGAATTATTTCTGACACTCTGTAAGTGATATCCACAGAATTCACCTCTACATTATTGCATGGGGTTACTGATCCAATCATAAGCCATTTGCAGTGATTCATTATATATAAACAAACTTTTCTATTTAAATACTTGTCTTATTTATATGAATGAAGAATTCAAGAGATTATCGGCAATCAAGCCTTGGAAAAATATTAAATTCAATCTTGATAGAACTCTCGAAGACGTACCAAAAGAGAGAATAAATAATAGAAGTCTGATTAGAAAAATACGAGATTGTGTTCATGAGTTTAAACAGGACGGTGCATCACACACCTGGTCAACATTTAAAATTGATGGTGTTGTTTATGCTAGAATGAATGATGAAACAGCAGCTATGATACTATCACAACTTGGCAATAAACGGTATTTTCTCAGAGTGAAATTCATTATCAATTTAGAATCGGGCGAATGGGTTATAAGAGACAAATTTGTTCCAATTCTCAAAGATAGGACAACAGTCATTGTTAGCCGTGATTCCAGACCAGGGCTGTTAACTGGAATTGATAAACCATACTATGAAAAAGCGTATCCAGAAACAGCAATTCGTTTATGGGATGTATCCGTTAAATAAGAAACCTGACATTGGAAAACTAGCACCAATGAAACAGTCAACGTCAGTGGAAAAGCCACTCAACTGTGTGGCACAAAGAGTCTTAGAACACTTTACAAATGCACTCCGTGGGAATAAATTAACCGATCTAAGACATAAAAAAATAGATCAATGGGAGCTAACAGTGAAAGAGAACGGAGCAACTATTTCCGATATAGCTAGATTGGAAAAGTCGTTGAGATTTCCGATAACCGTTTTAACGATAACTGGGCGAGTAGTATTATACGAATCGAAATACAATAAAAACGGAGCTCCAATCAAAATTATTGATCATAACAAACACGCATGGACATCCGCGGTTACAATATTCCCGCGAGACAGAACAGTGAAGTATATCCCAGAAGAATTCACCAAGGATGGCATTCTCACTGAAGAAAGATTATTCGATGCTATTGCTAGTTTGTGTAAAAACGACCCTGTATCAGTATGGCTACTTCATCATAGTTTTGAAGATGAAGAATGTCAATTCAATCAATTTGTGAAACCTAACGGTGAATTATATCGTACTGAAAGTCTACATAATAGGATGAAAAATCTAGCAATAAGTCTCAGTGAAAACGCTAGCGTTTTTAATGGAAAATCCGAAGATTACGAACAGTTACTTACAAATTGTTTTACAATTCCATCGGTTGCAGCTCATTTTGCAAGAAAGAAAAATAATTGGAAACCAACACGAAAAGAGTTTTTACAGGATGTTCAATCCAGCTGTTTGGAATATTATCATGGCGGTCTATGGAACGTTAAGTACAATCGTGAAAGTATGATATCAGTTGATATCGTTGCCTGTTATCCAGGAAGTTTTCTAGGATATGGATTCGCTGGTGAGTATTTTAAACGGTTTGGACATCCCACACATGAAATGACTCGCGTTGCTATTAATGGACCACTGCCTGATTTTGATTTGACCGGTTTTGCTTGCGTAGTATCATTTGAATTCGCTGAAGGACTTCATCGTGTGTTTATGTTTGGATTGGTAGACACATGGCTGAAAGGATGTGGTTACCAATAGTGTTATTGCGATATATGATTGATTGTAAAAATGTTAGTTTCGTTGATTGTCAGCGAAGCGATTATCTCATATCAAAAACAAACCAATGTCTGGTTACCAGAACCAGAATGTCTTGATAGTATAATCGATAAGTCTAGAAAACATATGATGCTGCTGACGAGGAGTACATCATTGAATGGTCAAAAAAGATATTTAATCAACGAAATAGTGAAGCAAAGGATCTCGGCCGAAGAATAATCGGTAAATTTACACAAGGTGGAAAAAAATTTAACTTTAAAAGACAATCCTCACGATTGATTATAGATGATGCCGAATACGACTTCGTTATTAAAGATGCAGTAGAGAAAAATAGATACGCAAATTGTAAAACAGCCTTCTTGTCCAATAAAACAAAGTTAGGTAGAATTGTTACTTACAGTGATGGAGAAAGCTCTGCATATCTACATTTGAGAGCTTCTATGCTGGGTTATGCATCTATCAATTTATTTGCAATGATAAATAGATTTCCTAGTATAGCAGTCAGAGTTGCAATTGATTCAATGTATGTCGAAAAAAATATATCAAAGAGATAACTAAATTTACTAATAGCGAAGAGACTTGGGGAACATGGCGAATTAAACGTGAAATACAATGCGATTATTCTGAATCAGCAGACGTTGAGATTAAAAAGCAGTTACCTGAAAAACGATAATTCTATCAGTGAAAAATCCGAAGGATTTTTTTGTCTAAAGCACCACCGATATCAGATCCAATTTGTAGATATATAAAACAGTTTATTTAAACGGTTGTGGTGGATCTGGAAAGACAACACGTGCGATAGAATTATATCGAGAGAGAACGTCCATGATTGTACTCACACCAACCCATAGACTAGCGAGAGAGATCAAACAACGAAATGTTGAAGCTTGCACGTATCATAGTTTTTTTCGATACAAGGGCGATGCTTGGACTCCTGAGCGAATGGGTGAGAAATTTATTCCAGCGGTTATTATTTGGGATGAAGCATGTACTGTTTCAGAAGATGTATTAAAAATGTTTCTTGATTGGTTATTGCAAAATAATACAAAAGTTATATTGTGCGGCGATCATGGTCAACCACCACCATTTGTTGGTAGAAGTCCACATAATTGGTTAAAAGGATTTGTTGATTATTACGAAGAAATTGATACTGACTATAGAGCACTCGATGAGCAGTTACGTGAGTTTAAAAAACTAATTAGATTACAACCCGATAGAATTCAATGTGAAGTAGCGCGTGAAATAATTTCTGAAACACCTATGAATGATTTTTGGGAAACATGGAGACCAAATGATTTTTTGTAGTAGCAAGTAGAAAGATAGTCAGAGACGCACTTCAGAAAAAGTTGTTTGAGCTACACAAGAAAAAATTCCCAACGTTTCCAGTACCGTTGTGTTATAGACCATTGGATACACGAAAGCAGAATATTGAAGTTGAAATTCCAGGCCAGACGGAGAAACAGATTCTAGTGTTAAATGATATTGTGCTAGTTGATATCAATACTGTAGAAGATGCATTATGCGCTGATAAATCACCATGGACGCTTGGTTATGTAACAACAATACACTCGTCACAAGGATTGACCATCACGGATACAATTGTTTGGATAGTTGATAATCGCATTGAATGGTCAAATTTAGTCTATCTCGCAGTGTCCAGAGTACGACAATAAATCAACTACGAAGGATTGTTTTCGATGATGATTTTAATGCAAACGATGATAACACACTGATATTAGCATCATAATAAAAAAAAACTCCCCGGTTACAAACAGCAGGAAAAAAAAAAAAAACAACGAGAATTTGATATTGATGCTGAAGTAATAATCGCATTAAAAGAACAACAGAATAATCACTGCGCCAGTTGCAATTGTATAATGCACTGGCAGTATTCGGATAAAGACCCTCGACAATTCACCGTAGACAGAAAAAATAACAGTCTTGGTCATGTCAGAAACAATGTGATGTTGACCTGTCTTGAGTGTAATAGACGTAACGGAGCTAGTTAAGACCATGTGGCGGTAATTGAGTATCGTCCGGAATGACTTGTAGTTGTTCGCGTGTAAAACCACGCTGAGGTGCAGTTGAATCCAATCTGTAGATTGGAGGTCTACCAGTTGATCGCGTTATGGTTGAAATTTTATGCGTAGTAACACTCCATATAGGATCAGTAGCTCTTTTTTTACCGCCTTCAAGCTCTCCTGGTTCGTATAAATATCTCACAGTAACATCACCGAGAAGTGGCTGAGTGCTAACCCGCTGTGGTTGTTCGGGAATATATTTTTTTTTATTGCAATATTTGGTTTCATATTAATAGTTCGAGTAATCTCGTTATTTAACGCTGCAACTACACTCGGTAACCTTTGGACCCATTCACGAGATCGTTTTTCTTGGATGAATTCTTTTGCATATTGATTGATATCCAAATAACCGTTCTGCAAGAGTTCGATTAAATCGTTCTACAATTGCCTGATCACGATGTAACGCAGTATGTCCCCGTCGTATTGTAACATTATGAGTTTTCATTGTTGATAGAACAGCACCTTGAAACTCTTTGCCAGGATCAACTTGTAATAGATTTGGCCATCTTAGAGGACCTCGTCGATAAATCCTTTCAAATGCAGAAGCGACTTCAGAAGCTGACTTTGTTTTCAATGGTTCTGCTTGTTTAAATCGACTCGCAATATCAACTACAGTTAGCGCGTATTTGTAACCATGGTCATGTGGTAAAAAAAATAAATCAGCCTGATGAACTTCATTGGGTACGGTAACATCAAAATGAGAATAATTAATTTGTTTAGGCGGTGGTAGATAAATTTGCCATATAGCTTGTTTGGATAACCAATCTTTTGCAGTGGATTTTTTTTCACTTTTGCAGCGTTAGCGAGTTTACTGATTGCTGCTTTACCCCTCCAGTATCCTTTCGGAGAATAATAAATAGATTCCATACTATAAAAACACTAGTGTTTTCAATTACCAGCACCTAACACTAATTTGACTTTCATAGCTGATTTGACCAACCATGAAGCCAATTTTTCTTTGAAGGATTTATCGGGAATAGCATTTAACGCATTAATTAATTTTACATCAGCGATATGTCTTTGTTGCAAATTATTGCTTTTATATGCAACATCATGAGCATGACATGCCTTATCAATAGCATTTATCGGATACTCACCAGGCCGGGGCTGATTTTGATAATCAAGTCTGATATCTAATCTCGTTCCGGGACCACAGTAGCTATATCCTGGAAGGTGTTTTTCTCCGGGGTATTTTGCCCATGGGGTTCCGGGGAGTTTTCCAAGTTTTGCGGCAATATCACCTCCGAGTTGCTTTTTTTTAAAAATCGAAATTTTTTTGTACCACATGTTACACACTTACCAGTAAGCGCTAGTCTATTGTTTTTAATTGTAATGGTTGTCTGATCGGTTGTATCAGTACGCTGTTTACATTTAACACAATATAGATCCATAATTTATATATAGAGTTATGAATATAATTGACTTTTCAGCGACTAAAAGAAGAGAACCGGTGAAACACCACGCAGTGCTTCCGAATTCTGTCCGTGCCATTATAATCGGACCATCTGGATCAGGCAAAACACAATTGCTTCTTAATTTGATAGTGCGATTTATGAAGTGGGATAAATTATATTTAGTTGCCCCATCCGTAGATGATCAACGGTGCTATGAAGTGCTAAAAGATTATAATGAAAATGCATCAGAACATAAAGGTGAAAGTGTAATCGACTTTATTACTGATATTAATGATGCACCATCAGTAGAAGATCTCGATGGAGACATAAACAATCTTGTAGTGTACGATGATGTAATGTTAGATAATCAAAAGAACCCTGCTAGAATATTTTCCCGAGGTAGGCATAAAAACACTGACGTGATATATGTCACTCAACGATATACTCAAATTCCAAAAGTGATTCGCGATAACTGCAATATTCTTGCTGTATTCAATGGCGTTGATACACATACGCTACGAAATATTTGGCAAACATGGTGTTCCGATATGGACTTCAATGGATTTAAAAATTACTTTAGTCATGCTCAGTCAGTCCCATATGGATTTATAACAATAAATTTACACGACCCTCGGTCACGATATCGTATTGGACTTGATCAAATATTTGGTTAAATAATTTGTATTAATCAGCAGCAGGGAGGGTGAGATGACAACATATTTGCGACGTAGATGGCAGCAATTTCGAGGGTGGTTATGACAATGTATTTGCGACAAAATCGCTAAGGCTCCATTTGTAAAATGGGGTCTTTATTTTTTTTTTTGGTTAAAATATGAGATTTCGTAGAAAGGTTCCATTTGGCATTCTGAGGCTTTAATCGATTTTGTCGCAAAAATTTGTAGGGTTCACCCTCCCTGCTGCTGTATTTGTTTTGGTATTACGGCCTTTTAACAATCACACAAGTTGCGAGGTAAAAAGTTTGTCTTTACATTTTCTGTTGCTTTCAACGCTGCGTTCGCTTTGATATTGTATCTATATTTCTCTCTTTCTAGTATATTTTATATAAGGGAACGGATGTTCTAAAACCAATCGATGGATGTAGATGGTGAAATAGTACTCATATTAATAATACTACTTCTACTACTAATTTTACTAATACTATTACTGCTGCTACTACTACTACTACAACTATTGTTACAAATTATAATAATACGAAACATAATAAATTTATCATCGTAATGTGTTCATGTTTCACTGTTATTTACTTTTTTTTCTGAAATTATTTCCTGGTTATCTGATATCTTCTAAAGAAGGTTTATTTATGGTTATGCGATTATTTGTAGCAAAGATTGATCACTGTTGAAATTGTACCACTCCTACAGCTACTAATACAAATAATAATGATAAGGTCGTGATATTGTTTCATTTGAAATGTATGTTTGATGTTGTGTTGTTCTTGGGGATAGAGGTACTTGTATTTAGCTATCCTTTTGAGCGTTTGAACTATTTCTTACCAACCGCTTGCTTTAGTGATTCCAGAATGTGCTTATTAGAGTTTATTTACTGCTACAATAATTGTTGACAAGCGAGGTAATCTCGTAAAGGTCAAGAGTTTGTAGGTAAGTAATTGTACATACAACCATTATAAAAGGCGCTCTGAACTTAAAACTAAAACAATACTTGTACTTTTTCCTTTGTTCCCAATATACAAAAGCGATTAACTAACCTAGAATTTTTAAACTTGATATGAGATCAGTGCTATGTTGACCGATTCTCGCAGTGAGAGGATATGTTTTGTATGACTGCAATATTAATAAGAAACATATATCGTTTTGAGTTATATCACTACCATGTTTGCATCTACCACTACTATTACTCCTATGGTAAAAAAATTTTACAAATCACTCCCATTGCATAACAAAACAAATCCCAAAACCCTTAAAGCCACATAGGGGCACACATAAAGTCCAAACGAAACAATGTCACGACGTTTCGAATATTATTAATAGTAGTTTACGTTGAAGCTAATCGTCACTAGCGATCTATCATTCATAAAAAAGGACAAACATAAACGCTTTAGGCGTAGGTAACAGACACCCAAACAAATGCAAGAAAAGAAGCATATAAACTGATATCGACACATAAACACATTAAGATCATAAAATTACTATTATTATTATTATTATTATTATTATTATTATTATTATTATTATTATTATTATTATTATTATTATTATTATTATTATTATATCGTTGGGTAAAAGTATATAAATTACAAATTATAATAATACGAAACATAATAAATTTATCATCGTAATGTAATTATAATAGTACGAAACATAATAAATTTATCATCGTAATGTGTTCATGTTTCGCTATCTTTAGTGATTCCAGAATGTGCTTATTAGAGTACATTTACTGTTACAATAATTGTGGACAAGCTAGGAATGTGCTTTTTAGAGTACATTTACTGTTACAATAATTGTGGACAAGCTATGTAATCTCGTAAAGATCAAGAGTTTGTAGGTAAGTAATTGTACATACAACCATTATGAAAGGCGTTCTTAACTTAAAAATAAAACAATACTTGTAATCTTTCCTTTGTTCCAAATATACAAAGTCTATTAACTAATCTAGAATTTTTAATCTTAATATGAGATATGTGCTATGTTGACCGATTCACACAGTCAGAGGATATATTTTGTATGACTGCAATATTAGTAAGAATCATAGATCGTTTTGAGTTATATTACTACCATAAAAACATCTACCACAATTATGATCGCTCCTAATACTAATGCTAATAACATATTTATTGGCATGCAATTTATTGCAACCCACCTTCTTGAAGCGATTTTTAATTATTTATATCAAATAGTTTTATATTATTTTCTCAGAAACCCTTTCCTATGAGATCACGATTTCTGTAAAAAGCACCGATTTTTGGGGCATTTGCAACATTATTTGCAATAATAAAGATTTTGTTAAAATTCTCTTAGTTACTTTTCACCTGAGTGAGTTTTGTTTTATTTTACCGCTGCAATGAATTTATATCGACTTCTGAGAATAAATTGATTAATCTGGTCGTTATGTGAAAGTAGAAATACATAAAAAGCATAAAAATGGACGTTCACTGATAAAAACAAAAACTGAATATTTCACATTGATTCCATACACATAAAATATGAATTTGTTAGAGTGCTTATGTTCTTCTTATGACTAAACAGGTTACATTTTCTCATAAAATTATATAGGCAAATCCTTACACTACCAGCAGGAAGTAAACCTTGAAATGGAATTTAAATGCTAAAAGCAATTAGGACCAAACCAATTTCTGTATTATTCTTATTGCCACAACTGTCCTAACATTTCTTGGCTCATGAAGAACTACAATCACAAAGCAAAAGTTTGGTAAGAAATTTTACAAATCACTCTCATTGCATAACAAAACAAATCCCAAACCCCCAAGAACACCATAGCGGCACACTTAAATTCCATACGAAATAATGTCACGACTTTTTGATTGTTATTAATAGTAGTTTAAGTTGAAGATAATCGTCAATAGTGATTTATCATTCATAGAAAAACGGAAAAACATAAACACTTTATGCATAAGTAACAGACGCCCAAACAAATGCAAGAAAAGAAGCATATAAACTGACATCGACACATAGTCACATTAAGATCATAAATTTGCTCTTATTTTTATTATTATTTTTATTATTATTATTATTATTATTATTATTATTATTATTATTATTATTATTATTATTATTATTATTATTATTATTATTATTATTATTATTATTATTATTATTATTATTATTATTATTATTATTATTATTATTATTATTATTTTTATTATTATTATTATTATTATTATTATTATTATTATTTTTATTATTATTATACATGTTAAATATGTAAATGAATTCTAACAACTTCATTGTCATACAAATGGGCTACGGGAAAGTTTACATTTTTATTCTATTTTCTCAGAAAATGCTTTTGCAACGAGATTACGATTTAGGTATGAAATTGTGGTAGTTGCAACATTAATAACAACATTTCCTTATTTAGCTTTATTTTCTACTGAGTGATATTTGTTTTATTTTTTAATGCTTTTTATATCGTCTTCTGAGAATATATTAACGGAGCTCATCTTTTTGAAAATGCTGGATTACCTAGAAAACAGTAAAATGATCGTTTACTGCAAACATATAAATGTAATGTTTTGCGGTTTAACCCAGATTAAATAGAAAACTAGTGAGAGTGTTTAAGTTCTTTGCTTGTCTAATCGTATTGTATTGTAATCATGTTTCTTCGCTCAATACTCCATCAATTTCCACAAACGTATTTAAAGAACTCTAGAAATTTGGTCAATTTTAAAGCGTCAACGGGAAGTTTGTGAACTAAAACTCCTTCTTCGAATAAATTCATTTAACTAATTCTTTTTGTCAAACTCAACCCGATAAATATCAGTAAAATAGCCATTCATGGGAAACAATGTTAACTTAAGATTTCTCTTTTATCCCTACCTTATGAAACATGAAAATTAGAGATATCGCTTGCCGTATTTCTTTTTCTAATTGTAATTCGTTGTATTAGTTTATTTTTTAATATTCTAACAATTTCAATTAAATATTTTTGTTCGATATATTCATTTATTTTAAAGTATCGATTATGTTGCTTTTCATCCTTTATCTCATTGATAATTAAAGATGATCTATTTTCTGATATGTTTTGAGGCAGCGATATGAACTACGAAAGTAGCAAAGTAACTTTTAATTTATGATAATGGGTCATTTCAACAATCAGAGAAAGTTGTAGGCAAAGATGATTTCGCAGTTGTTTTTATAGTTATTACAGAGGTATTCTCTATCTTATGTAATCTTTTATTTCTGGGCATCCTTTGTTTTAAAAATGTTAGATCGCTACACCGTTTCGGTAGTAGTAATAATACTACAAATAATATAGAAATTATAAAAAAATTTGTTCCTGTGTCGCTGTCTTTTATGTTTATTGTTTGATTATTTGTTAGGGTTTATGTTATCTTCTCAAAGATCGTTGACACAGGTGAACAACTACAACAACAACTTATGATAATATTTATAATATGATTTCCTTCATTTGGACGTTAGGTTTGTCGTTGTGTTGTTATTCGGGATTTAGGGATATTTGTTTCGTTTGTTGCATTGGGTTTATGTATTGAATTTCTCCACTAAAGGATTCTGATCATTGAGGAATCGTAGATTGTTGTTGCATCTGTGACAACAATGAATTTGGTTTGTGGCTTATGTTCTTTCTCTTTGTGGATCTTTGTCTGGACATTCACTACTGCGCGTATCGTAATGGTTCTTATAATAAATGCACTGATCCAATAATTGTGTTATTGCGAGATTATCCATTGCAGATCAAGCTTTTGTAGGTATGTAAGTCATGCAAACAGAGCCCTAGGAGGTCGTTTAATAGTCGCTTGCTTTTCCTAGCTTGACCCTTGTATCTCTTGATATCACCGTTGCTAATAGTCTACCCCTTTAGCTATTTTTTTCTCCAAATTTGTAGAAGATTACCTCGAAAGATTAACGGGTCAATCGGGGGGTAATTCTATCAACCTAGCATACTTCACACAATAAATTGGGAGGTGCTTTCACCTACTAGGTAAAACATCTGTCTTTTAATGACACTTTCATAGTGTAACCTTTATTGGGCTTCTTAATGGACGCGGATCAATTGTGCTGAACCTTAATCTGACTAGGATGTCGAGCTATGTGGCGTCGAGTTATTTCCACGCATCATGAATATATAATCAAAAGATTCTTCAAAATGTCTTGTTGCACATTCTGCAATAGTATTAGAAAATATTATAATGGCATCGATCGACACACAAAGTGAAACAACAACTAAATTGTGCGCCTTACCGGTCAAGTGTGAAACTCTTTGCTGTTTAAGATACTATTAAACTTAAGGAATGAAAACTGACTCATTAAATTAGTGGAATAGATAGAGCTGACAATAATATATACGAACATAGAGGTATGGTTGAAGTCAAAATGTGTTTCAGTTGGTATTTTTAGCAGCATATTAATTTATATATTGATTTTAGTTTTAAGGCACATCAGAAATGTTAGGTTTTTTAGTATCATAGAAAAGGTTATACGGATTGTGATCATCAGCTGATTAAACGTTTCTTATTGACCAGTTATAATAAAATCAAACAGAATCAGAACGATTCGATGGTGATGGAAATGTATACTGCTTTCCACTCAAGGAAAACATAAAAAGCGTGCATCAAGGTACAAAGGTACAAACAATAGACGATAAGGTACAAACAAATATTCAAGATGATACCATAAACATTATAGTGTATAATACATAGCCACTGCTTTCAGAAATTTTGAAACAAAATTGACGTTTACTTCATGGTAAAGTTCTTTCTTGTCGTAAACACTTTAGAACATATCACGCGATGGGTGGATATCGAAACGTGTGTAACTGTGAATGGTTCATTAGAAGAAACACACACATGTGGGTCTATCCCTTTTAGGATTTACGAATGAGTTATAAACGTACGACCAATTCTAAGTTTTGCAATGAATACCTACTCCCTTGCGTTGCTTGATCGAATGAAATTTATTATCCACAACATTATTTCATGATGCCTGTCACTTCAGACGCAAATACATTTTGGTATTAGGTATAAACATCGGTATAATGTATTTTAAAATCACATAGTTCTAGGGATAGGGTCATTTTAGTATCCCCGTCTGCTTTTGTATTACCTTTCATACCAATATTGGTTGTCAACCAACAATATACTATATTGTGAGATATCCACAGTTCAATTTTTGTTATGATATTATTTGTGAGTAATGGCTTTACAAATTTTCTCTTGTGTAGTGTCTGAAATACTGGTAGTGAATAGGGAAAATATGTTGCAGTTTTAAATATATTTTTTCAATATATTGCAGAGTAAGGTCTATTGCTCTTATTTCGACATGAAGAATCGCGAGATCTTTTGTTGTGTTTTCCACTACTCATGGCTGCAACGGCATTTCCTTATCCTTTGATATATCGGTGTACATTTTTGTGTAATTATTAAAAATGGTGAGGAGTTCATGGTAAAACTTGCTTCACATTTTTTAATTGTGTAGCATAATAAGTACTCTTTGTTGTTTAAGTAGCCAGAGTGGTGTTTCGGAGATGGATGTTTTCTGCATTTTAGAAAGATCATTTGTTTACTGTCAAGGCTGAATGATATTCTAATGCTAAAAGAAGGTATGGTATTTAGTATATTTCCATATAATGAGTTATATTTGGATTGCAAAAGAGCCAAAAACGTAGAGTTATGATGACTTGATCTTAAATGAAAAACATATTGTAAAGCAAGTATTTTTCTACAAGTTTTTAAAGGTTACTCAGTAGTTTCATAGAGAAGACTTTCACATGGGTATATCCTAAATGCTCCCAGAGCAATTACTACGAAAGAAACTCCAGAGAAAACAATTTAAAAATATTAAAGTAATTTAGACAGAAAGCAAATTCGTTATTACTGTTAGTGTCCATGAGGCAGTCCATGCCTTATTAAGCTTACGTTTGTGAGTGAAAAGATAGACACAAGTACTGGAAATGCTTCTGCTTTAGTAGACTAAAATATTTTTGTCTTCCGCCTGTTAGATTTAAATAATGAACAACTTTACGTGCCTGTGCAAGCTTGTAAGGATCAGAATTCAACAGATGTTAAGGACTTGCCACGTGAGCCTCATGTACTGGCATGAGATTGTGCTTATAAAGCAGCTTTACCATATGCTGTGGATCACGAGCATTTTGCTCTGAGTTCATGACGCATAAAGACATCTCGGAAATGATTGACATAACGTTTAGTAGAATTTACAGTAAAATTTGGCATTAGATGGGTGGCTTGTGGCGAATCTTTCTTGGTAGTGGACTCTGTCTTTCCGAGAGAATTCTGAAAGAAACTACAGGTAACATAATAACTTTAAATTTTTGTCAGCATTCAGTGCTTCATACAGAGTCATCGTATTTGCAGTTCTGAACGCTCTTAACGCAGCCGCGTTTGCTACTGCAGGAACATCAGCTGATAACAACGTTCTCGATCTTAACTGTGTCTGCGATTGTCGCAATTGTATTCATCGTATTATGAGCATGCATGGTATAATCTGAAAAATTTTGCCTGGTCACGTTGATGTTTTAATCACAGTATTGTTTCAGCGCCACCAATATACTGAACACTGATTTAAATACGTTTATCAATCTCCAACAAAATATACAACCCATGCAGCAAGTTCGCGCTATCCTACCAATGCCAGATTCATAATGATGCTCCTCCACTTAATATCACTGGTTTTCTAAACTAAATATTGACCCAGAAAATTGATAAGTTCGACATGACCAACTCCAGCAAAATCCATAAGTTGGCCATGTTCGTCATTGATCACATAATCGGCAGATCAATGTCTCTCTAGTCATAACATGAATTCGTCCAGATGTTTGTCCATAAATGTAGGAGTGGGTTAAATGAGTATGACAGATTTGAATTCTTGCAATAAGTACCTCCCCCCAACGGACGGATTAGTAGGAAGGAGTATATTCTCGTTTGGTTGACTTGATGGCATGAAGTTTGTTATTTAAGGCATCATTTTGTCATCATGTCTGCCATTTCTCACATAAACAGTCTTTGATACAAAGTTTAAAATCAGTAAAAAGTATTTTTTTAGAATCAGATGGTTCTAATGAAAGAGCCAATTTAACAGAGCGGTCTGCTTTATCATTACATTTAATTCCAACATGGCTAGGTAACCAAAGGTATACGATATTGTGGGAGGGTCTCAGCTCAGTATGTTTAAGGAAAATATGTGCTAATAATAATGGATTCTCCAGTTTTATTTTATGTAGTGACAGAAGTACTGGCAGTGAATCGGACAAAATGATGCTGTTTAAAATATGCTACCCTGTATTGCATTGCAAAGCAATGTCTATTGCTCTGATTTCGGCTGAAAAAATTACGTATCATTTCGCAAGCAACTCTTCTTGTGTGGTTTGCACTAACGAAGGCTGCAGCAGCCTTTTCCTCATCTTTTGGACCATCAGTATATATTTTTGTATTATTTTCAAATAAAGTGAGGAGTGCATGGTAAGAGTTGTGAAAAATGGAGGGTTTGTTTTTGATTTCTTTCCCATCGTGTAACGTGAAAAGTACCCTTGGTTACTGATGTAGCCAGGGAGGTGTTTCGGGGACGGTCGTTTTCAGAAGTTTTGAAAGATGATCGTTTGTACTGTCAAGGAATGATAATATTATAATACCAAACGTATGTATATTCGGGTTTCCAAACATCCCAAAAAGCTGAGTTCAGAGAGTTTGATCTTAATTTGAGAGCATATTGTGCGGAAAGCATTTCTCTACTTTGTGTTAAAGGTGGTTCGTTTGCTTCAACTAGTAGGCTTTCACATTGAGATGTCTTAGAGCTCCCATGGCAAGTCTTATTCCATGACGATAGACTGGGTCAAGCATCTTCAAAAAGGACGTTCTTGTTGAACCATAGACAATGCTACTATAGTCTAGTTTCGAGAGAATAAACGTTATGTATAAACAGAGTATGACTTTCCTATCAGCAGTCCAGTCAGTGTGCACTATTACTTTAAGTATCTCTAGACTTGAAGCATTTAGCCTGCAAATGCTTTAGGTGTGGAATAAAAGTCAGTTTTCTGTCGAAAATAATACCTAACAATTTTACTTCCTCAACAACTGGAACTCATTCCAGCGTGAGATTTGGTCCATCATGATGTCTTCGTAACTGAGAGTAATGCATGCGTACAGGTTATTGTTTTCGAGAATTTGAAACTGTTAGTATTTGCCCAATTTTGGATCATGTTCATATTTTACTGTAATTGTCTTTTGATTGTATGTATGTGCTTGGATCGGTAAAAATTAAAAAGTCATCAACATATAGGGAGCAATCCACAACAGGTGTCAGACACTTGGTGATGCTATTAATTTTTATATTGAAAAGAGTTACCGATAAAATACTGCCCTAGGTTACACCTTTTTCTTGATCGTGCATATCAGAGAGGATGGAGCCCACTCGTACCTTGAATTCCCTGTCGGAGAGGAAATTTCATAGGAACGAGGGCAGTCGGCCTTTTAGACCCAGATCGTGCAGGTCATTTAGAATTCTGTACTTCCACGTTGTGTCATAGGCCTTTTCTAAATCAAAGAAAATCGCTACTAAATCTTTATTATTGATGAAAGCGTCGCGATTAAATTTTTCGAATCTAACCAGATGATCGTTGGTACTACGACCATAGAGAAAGCCATTTTGGAAAGGAATTATTAAATTGCTACTTTCTAAATACCATACAAGCCGAGAATTAATCATTCGTTCAATTGGTTTCCATACTCAGCTAGTTAGTGATATAGATCTATAGTTGTTAGGATCTGTGCTAGCTTTGCCTGGTTTGAGAATTGGTGTTAGTGTTGCTCCTTTCCATATTCTTGGTACATTACCAGTAATCCATCAATTATTGAAAATTTCCAGAAGAACCGTTAAGGATAGTTTTGGAAGGTGTTTCATAAACTGGTAATGCACATCGTCAAGCCCAGCGGATGTATCATGATCCTTATTCAAAGATTCCATAAGCTCCGATAATAACAATGGTTGGTTATAACTCTCCGAATAATACATGTGAATTTCAACGGTGTTTTTTCATTTGAGGTTTTTAATCTTTGGAAAGCTTGTGAATAGTAAAACGATAATGACTTTTGGAGAAACAATCAGAAAGTACATTAGCTAGTTCATGTTTGGTATTAAACTTGTTATTTACCTTCAGATGTTGGAAGAAATTATATTTTCCCTTTCCATTTATTTTGCGCATCGTGTCCCAAACCTTCTGTATTCAGGAATGAGAGTTTAAAGTTGAAACATTTTTCCCACGAGGCTCGCTTATTTTCGTTAATGGTGATGCGAGCTTTGGCCCGAATAATACGGTATTGAGTTAAAGTTTCAGGTGTTGGACGATAATTTAATTTTTCAGTGCTCCTCAATCTGTGTATGATGTTATTATGTTATTAATTGACAGGGTGATTGTATGTTGTTCGTGTTTACAAAACTAAAATGTGGCCCCGATCTGTTTTGTCAGAAAAGCACTGTTACGAAGCGATATATAAGTATATGCGTTAATATTCGTCGTAGCATGAACCGAAAGGCGGTGCTAGCAAAGGTAGATCTGATTGGATACAAATTGAAATATAAAGCTAAAAACTGTCGATGCCAATCCATTCTCACCTAGACTATTGCAATACATTTACCTACGTACAGGCCATGGACTTCACTTATCTTCTAATTGTCCTCCTGTTGAACATGTATGGTGTATTTATTAATGACACAAGTGCCTCTCAAGTTGGTTTTGACGACCTCTGTACATCTTTTAAGTCGAAGATGAGTAAGTGGGAACAAAAGATGACGAACACGGAGAACGGTTTCTTTTACAATACCTTCTTCTTTCATAGTTATACGATATATATATATATATATATATATATATATATATATATATATATATATATATATATATATATATATATATATATAATATGTTAAGAAGAACATAATATATATATTATGTTCTTCTGACAGTTTCTGCGTTTCCATGGGTTCAGAAGACAATATTAAAATGATATGTTTTGAGATGTATCTAGTATGTATTTTTCCAACATCAAACTCCTTGTTGATGGAACAGAAGTAAAGTTACTCGTCCGTATGCAAAGCAAAATTCTAATTAATTCGGTAATAAATAGTTACCTGATGAAACCCAGTTTATCAGAAAGATGTTATTGTGCTTACATGTAACTATATTTTGCTGGTTGTGTATGGATTTTGAAAAAGGCCTGCATGATACATATGTTGTACATTATGCACCCGGACTGTGGAAAAGCTTAGACAATGTTACAGATGCTAATCATTGCAAGGAAATCATTACTGGTTTCCAAACGTGTACGGTTTCGATGTGACGATAACCTTAATACACCGAATTCACTGATAATTTTATGATTTGTATCGTTTCGAAGTTATATAACCGCAGAATAGAAATAAAGAAAGGTTGCGGAAGATTGCTTACTGAATTGCAGCCAGTAATTTCGGCCTCAAAAGTTAACAATAAAACGTTTGGGAAAATCTATTTGGAGCCAACTGTATCAATCCAATTTTTAATATGTTTCATCGATCCCATGCATAAGAAGTGAATTAACAGAATTTCTATATAACTGAGGATAGAATTATTTAAATTATTGTTAATTCAAAAGAACATCAGTACTAATGTTCTATGATATAAATCCAAACTAAAATTGTAATAACTTGCCCAAGACAACAATAGGTTTGAAACTGCTTGGTAATACTAAAGCCTGGTCAGCCAAAATATTACTGTTTTTTATGCGACTTGCGTTGTTTTACATCTGGATGAAAATATCAGCCGAATTTATAAAGGAAAAAACATCTAACTGACAAGTATGATGCAATGCGTGTACCTGGCTGTTCATCCTGGATGTAAGCTTCCCAGATAAGGCATATTTAATGCATGCTTGAATGTATAATTGTTTGTTTTTTTTTAAATATCATACTAGCATTAAAATGAGTGTAATAAATATTTATCAATTCGGATCGCTTATAAAATAACATACTAAGGAGTTTCAACATCTTTTCTCCTAAAGCTGTTTGCATACATCATTACATATCAATTAACCCCAAGTCAAGCTTTTTATATTATATTTAAACATTCCTTAAAGATTGCGTTGATACGATTCAAACATTTTTAGTCATCTTTGTCAAGACCAAAGGATGTAAGGGGCTAAGGCGCTATGAATGTGTCTCAAACCATTAGATCAGCATTATAAATCCATCCATCCGTCCTTCCGTTCGTCCATCCATCCATCCATCCATCCATCCATCCATCCATCCATCCATCCATCCATCCATCCATCCATCCATCCATCTAACTATCTATCTATCTATCTATCTATCTATCTATCTATCTATCTATCTATCTATCTATCTATCTATCTATCTATCTATCTATCTATCTATCTATCTATGTGTATGTATTAATTTATTTATAGATGCACCACGAATATATAAGGGTATAAAAAGGCCAAATTTGTGCATTGCAATAGGTATAAGAATTTGAAACTATAATACGAGTAATTTAATGTTTCAATCTAATAAACATATTGACCTCCGGCTGAATAAAGCTGTGTTTGCCTGTCTTGTTGCTGAATAAAAATGTATTTTTTTATTTACTTATTTATAATAATTTAAGTGTTAGTGACCCTGCTTGTACTTAAACTTTAGAATCGTATAATGTGCTTGCAATTATGCAATCTTGTCTTAATATCCCGGCTGATCTGAAGATTTTTAATGTACTGCCAGCAACAACGAACGTCCGAAACTGGAGTCGGATTTATCAAAGTTAAAAAAATAACTATATTTCAGCTAGTAAGAGTACACTTAAAACATTGTTTATTATTTATATCATTGGGTAAAAGTATATTTTTTTAAAACTAGTATTTAAACTTTTGTTGCTGTGTTCCAATGCTTACATATATCTCATTTTAATTTCATATTGCATTTAGGTATTGAAAAACAAATGACTTTGTTTGAAATTATGCTATTATAATATCAGTATATAATAAAATGCATAGAGACGTATTATAGCAAAATATACCAAAAAACTATTAGTGAATTGATTAAATGTATATTTTAAATGTATAGTGGGAACTGTAAAAGTTATTGGATGTGCATTAATATGCTTACTATAAAAAGAACCAATTGTGTCCAGGCAGAAATCAGCTTACTATAACATTAGCAGTTGAGGTCAGTCTGTTTGCTCACACTTGCATTGACGAAGTTATTCGAATTTCTATTTAGCACAATTAATCAATAGGAAGACATGACAAACAAACTGCAGTGTTTCTATTATCATAAAGAACACGTGACGCATCTACAATATGCAAGTTTCCTTCTGGCTAAAAGCTACGTTCCTTTGTGTCTCAACGCAAGCATAATCCTTTTCCCTATTTAATGTTTCACACACATTATATTTTAAACCATATTTTTCAGATTTATATCGACCTTATCTAGTAGATTATCCAATCCATTGGGGGTAATTGATATTCCGTCCTGAGGAACTGTCAGATTCAACGAATTAAAACAGACAATACAGTAAAACAACCAACGTCATCGTCATCAACCAGCGAATTTTTTTTAAAGTACCTGTGTCCGGGACATACAATATTGCCCTTTCTTCTGATTCGGCTCGTAAACTCCTTGGAAACATTAAGGCAGGTAGTGATGGACCCAGTCTAGTGTAAATATTGTACCATTTTTTGATGCCCAATTCTGATCTGGTTCAAAAGTGTGTGTTTGCAGCTACAACGTGACCAATATCTTTACACCAAGAAGTAATTGTACAGAACAAAAGAGAAACATCGTTTTCAATGTTCCTGGTAGACGCTCAATAAATACTGATTTCTATCCAAAATTCGTAAGGTGGCTGTGCCTTGTTATGACCTCAAATCTTATAAAATGAACCAGGAATAAGGTGTAATCAAAGTTTTAGTACCCTCGGGAAGTCAAACAGATGAAACATCAATATATACATCAAGTATTGTGAATAAAACTGCATTTAATTCTTAATGTGCAACAGCCTTTTAACTAATATAGTGCTATAAATGAAGAATTCCAATAGTTAGGACTGTCTTGATGTAAACCAATGATATAATCTAGACTTTATTAGCAGATACTACATATTTATCCACAAGTAATGAATGAGAAATTGATTCTTAAGAATTTTATCTGACCGAACTGTACAAGCAAACCACAGTTGGATTAACACCGACTGATGTAACAAAATAAAGTAACAAAATACTGATGTAACAAAATAAAGAAATTTTGTTCCAAAATCCCTATTTGTATACATTTTCACTTGACGGTTTCCAAACATAATTTGGATCAGTTCAATAGAAATTCTAATGTAACAGTAAATATGCCTAGATTTGACCTCAAATGATCTGTAAAAACTCCTGCTATCATTATTTAAAGTTTCTCTTATTATTATGGATGGATGCTAAGCAAAGGATATCGATTAAATACTCATAACATATCACCCGTGTAGAAAACTAAAGATAATTACAAGGAAGATTACTTTTATATAGTTTTCAAAAATACATATTAAAAAGATGTTACAAAATTACAAAAGACGATTTCTGATGAATGACACATGTTGTAATACACGAAAAATATCCACAAAATAATATATTGTTATGTATATACTTGGCAGAGTGAATCTTCAATCACATATTCATTTCACCTGATGTGAATAATCTCAATGTTGTATTGTTCTGGAAGTAAAAAACATCTATACAATGCCTGACGTTTCTTTTTCATACTAGTCATTCTTTGATAAATTCTTCATCAATTTCCATAAGGCATTTAAACTTTCAAGAGATATAGATATTTTGAAGTATCAATTCATAATATTAGTACTACTGCTACTTCGACTACTATTGCTACTACTACTATTACTACTACCACTACTACTAATTATAATAATAATAATAATACATAAACTTAATAAATTTATCATCGTAATGTGTTCATGTTTCACTGTTATTTACGTTTATTTTCTAAGAATATTTGTTGGATATCTGCGATCTTCTAAAATGGATTTCTTATGGTTGTTTGATTATTTTTAGATAGATCGCTCTTGAAATTGTGGCACTCCTACAGCTACTAAAAATAATTATAAGGTCGTGATATTGTTTCATTTGAAATTTATATTTGTTGTTGTGTTGTTCTTGGGGATAGAGGAACTTGTATTTAGCTATTCTTTTGAGCGTTTGAACTATTTCGTACCAACTGTTTGCTTTAGTGATTCCAGAATGTGCCTATTTGAGTACATTTACTGTTACAATAATTGTGGACAAGCGAGGTAATCTCGTAAAGGTCAAGAGTTTGTAAGTGCGTAATTGTACATACAACCATTATGAAAGGAGCTCTGAACCTAAAACTAAAACAATACTTGTACTTTTTCCTTTAATCCAAATATACAAAATCGATTAACTAAGCTAGAATTTTTAAACTTGATATGAGATCAGTGCTATGTTGACCGATTCTCACAGTCAGAGGATATGTTTAGTATGACTGCAATATTAATAAGAGTTATAGATCGTTTTGAGTTATATTACTACTATGTTTGTTTCTACCACTACTATTACCCCTGTGGTAAGAAATTTTACAAATCACTCCCATTGCATAACAAAACAAATCCCAAATCCCTTAAAGCCACATAGGGGCACACATAAAGTCCAAACGAAACAATGTCACGACGTTTCGAATATTATTAATAGTAGTTTACGTTGAAGCTAATCGTCACTAGCGATCTATCATTCATAAAAAAGGACAAACATAAACGCTTTAGGCGTAGGTAACAGACACCCAAACAAATGCAAGAAAAGAAGCATATAAACTGATATCGACACATAAACACATTAAGATCATAAAATTACTATTATTATTATTATTATTATTATTATTATTATTATTATTATTATTATTATTATTATTATTATTATTATTATTATTATTATATCGTTGGGTAAAAGTATATAAATTACAAATTATAATAATACGAAACATAATAAATTTATCATCGTAATGTAATTATAATAGTACGAAACATAATAAATTTATCATCGTAATGTGTTCATGTTTCGCTATCTTTAGTGATTCCAGAATGTGCTTATTAGAGTACATTTAATGTTACAATAATTGTGGACAAGCTAGGAATGTGCTTTTTAGAGTACATTTACTGTTACAATAATTGTGGACAAGCTATGTAATCTCGTAAAGATCAAGAGTTTGTAGGTAAGTAATTGTACATACAACCATTATGAAAGGCGTTCCTAACTTAAAACTAAAACAATACTTGTAATCTTTCCTTTGTTCCAAATATACAAAGTCTATTAACTAATCTAGAATTTTTAATCTTAATATGAGATGTGTGCTATGTTGACCGATTCACACAGTCAGAGGATATATTTTGTATGACTGCAATATTAGTAAGAATCATAGATCGTTTTGAGTTATATTACTACCATGTATGCATCATCCACAATTATAATCGCTCCTAATACTAATGCTAATAACATTTATTGGCATGCAATTTATTCCAACCCACCTTCCTGAAGCGATTTTTAATTATTTATATCAAATAGTTTTATATTATTTTCTCAGAAACCCTTTCCTATGAGATCACGATTTCTGTAAAAAGCACCGATTTTGGGGGCATTTGCAACATTATTTGCAATAATAAAGATTTTTTTTATTGTTTTAGTTACTTTTCACCTGAGTGAGTTTTGTTTTATTTTGCCGCTGCAATGAATTTATATCGACTTCTGAGAATAAATTGATTAATCTGGTCGTTATGTGAAAGTAGAAATACATAGAAAGCATAAAAATGGATGTTCACGAATAAAAACAAAAACTAAATATTTCACATTGATTCCATCCACATAAAACATGAATTTGTCAGAGTGCTTATGTTCTTCTTATGACTAAACAGGTTACATTTTCTCATAAAATTATATAGGCAAATCCTTACACTACCAGCAGGAAGTAAACCTTGAAATGGAATTTAAATGCTAAAAGCAATTAGGACCAAACCAATTTCTGTATTATTCTTATTGCCACAACTGTCCTAACATTTCTTGGCTCATGAAGAACTACAATCACAAAGCAAAAGTTTGGTAAGAAATTTTACAAATCACTCCCATTGCATAACAAAACAAATCCCAAACCCCCAAGAACACCATAGCGGCACACTTAAATTCCATACGCAATAATGTCACGACTTTTTGATTGTTATTAATAGTAGTTTAAGTTGAAGATAATAGTCAATAGTGATTAATCATTCATAGAAAAACGGAAAAATATAAACACTTTATGCGTAAGTAACAGACGCCCAAACAAATGCAAGAAAAGAAGCATATAAACTGACATCGACACATAATCACATTAAGATTATAAATTTGCTATTATTATTATTATTATTATTATTATTATTATTATTATTATTATTATTATTATTATTATTATTATTATTATTATTATTATTTTAAATGTTACATATGTAAATGAATTCTAACATCTTCATTGCCATACAAATGGGCTACGGGAAAGTTTACTTTTTTATTCTATTTTCTCAGAAAATGCTTTGCAACAAGATTACGATTTAGGTATGAAATTGTGGTAGTTGCAACATTAATAACAAGATT
Organism: Potamilus streckersoni; assembly: GCA_016746295.1. Classification (NCBI taxonomy): domain Eukaryota; kingdom Metazoa; phylum Mollusca; class Bivalvia; order Unionida; family Unionidae; genus Potamilus; species Potamilus streckersoni. The sequence goes on from JAEAOA010001086.1 coordinate 63,913, forward strand.
TTTCTTTTTTAGCTTTATTTTCTACTGAGTGATATTTGTTTATTTTTTAATGCTTTTTATATCGTCTTCTGAGAATATATTAACGGATCTCATCTTTTTGAAAATGCTGGATTACCTAGAAAACAGTAAAATGATCGTTCACTGCAAACATATAAATGTAATGTTTCGCGGTTTAACCCAGATTAAATAGAAAACTAGTGAGAGTGTTTAAGTTCTTTGCTTGTCTAATCGTATTGTATTGTAATCATGTTTCTTCGCTCAATACTCCATCAATTTCCACAAACGTATTTAAAGAACTCTAGAAATTTGATCAATTTTAAAGCGTCAACGGGAAGTTTGTGGAATAAGATTCCTTCTTCGAATAAATTCATTTAACTAATTCTTTTTGTCAAACTCAACCACATAAATATCAGTTAAATAGCCATTCATGGAAAACAATGAAACCTTTAGATTTCTCTTTTATCCCTACATTATGAAACATGAAAATTAGAGACATAGCTTGCCGTCTTTCTTTTTCTAATTGTAGTTTGTTGCATTAGTTTATTTATTAATATTCTAACAATTTCAATTACATATTTTTGTTCGATATATTCATTTATTTTAAAGTATCGATTATGTTGCTTTTCATCTTTTATCTCATTGATAATTGAAGATGATCTATTTTCCGACATGTTTTGATGCAGCGATATGAACTACGAAAGAAGCAAAGTAACTTTTAATTTATGATAATGGGTCATTTCAACTATCAGAGAAAGTTGTAGGCAAAGATGATTTCGCAGTTGTTTTTATAGTTATTACAGAGGTATTCTCTATCTTTTGTAATCTTTTATTTCAGGGCATCCTTTGTTTTAAAAATGTTAGATCGCTACACCGTTTCGGTAGTAGTAATAATACTACAAATAATATAGAAATTATAATAAAATTTGTTTCTGTGTCGCTGTCTTTTATGTTTATTGTTTGATTATTTGTTAGGGTTTATGTTATCTTCTCAAAGATCGTTGACACAGGTGAACAACTACAACAACAACTTATGATAATATTTATAATATGATTTCCTTCATTTGGACGTTAGGTTTGTCGTTGTGTTGTTATTCGGGATTTAGGGATATTTGTTTCGTTTGTTGCATTCGGTTTATTTATTGAATTTTTCCGCTAAAGGATTCTGATCATCGTAGATTGTTGTTGCATCTGTGACAATAATGAATTTGGTTTGTGGCTTATGTTCTTTCGCTTTGTGTATCTTTGTCTGGACATTCACTACTGCGCGTATCGTAATGGTTCTTATAATAAAATGGGACTGATCCAATAATTGTGTTATTGCGAGATTATCCATTGCAGATCAAGCTTTTGTAGGTATGTAAGTCATGCAAACAGAGCCCTAGGAGGTCGTTTAATAGTCGCTTGCTTTTCCTAGCTTGACCCTTGTATCTCTTGATATCACCGTTGCTAATAGTCTACCCCTTTAGCTATTTTTTCTCCAAATTTGTAGAAGATTACCTCGAAAAATTAACGGGTCAATCGGGGGGTAATTGTGTCAACCTAGCATACTTCACACAATAAATTGGGAGGTGCTTTCACCTACTAAGTATAACATCTGTCTTTTAATGACACTTTCATAGTGTAACCTTTATGGTGCTTCTTAATGGACGCGGATCAATTGTGCTGAACCTTAATCTGACTCGGATGTCGAGCTATGTGGCGTCGAGTTATTTCCACGCATCATGAATATATAATCAAAAGATGCTTCAAAATGTCTTGTTGCACATTCTGCAATAGTATTAGAAAATATTATAATGGCAACGATCGACACACAAAGTGAAACAACAACTAAATTGTGCGCCTTACCGGTCAAGTGTGAAACTCTTTGCTGTTTAAGATACTAATAAACTTAAGGAATGAAAACTGACTCATTAAATTAGTGGAATAGATAGAGCTGACAATAATATATACGATTATAGAGGTATGGTTGAAGTCAAAATGTGTTTCCGTTGGTATTTTTAGCAGCATATTAATTTATATATTGATTTTAGTTTTAAGGCACATCAGAAATGTTAGGTTTTTTAGTATCATAGAAAAGGTTATACAGATTGTGATCATCAGCTGATTAAACGTTTCTTATTGGCCAGTTATAATAAAATCAAACAGAATCAGAACGATGCGATGGTGAGGGAAATGTATACTGCTTTCCAATCAAGGGGGAACATAAATAGCGTGCATCAAGGTACAAAGGTACAAACAATAGACGATAAGGTACAAACAAATATTCAAGATGATACCATAAACATTATAGTGTATAATAAATAGCCACTGCTTTCAGAAATTCTGAAACAAAATTGACGTTTACTTCATGGTAAAGTTCTTTCTTGTCGTAAACACTTTAGAACAAATCACGCGATGGGTGGATATCGAAACGTGTGCAACTGTGAATGGTTCATTAGAAGAAACACACACATGTGGGTCTATCCCTTTTAGGATTTACGAATGAGTTATAAACGTACGACCAATTCTAAGTTTTTTTTCTACAAGTTTTTAATGGTTACTCGGTAGTTTCATAGAGAAGACTTTCACAGGGGTATATCCTAAATGCTCCCAGAGCAATTACTACGAAAGAAACTCCAGAGAAAATAATCCAAAAAGATTAAAGTAAATTAGACAGAAAGCAAATTCGTTATTACTGTTAGTGCTCATGAGGCAGCCCATGCCTTATTAAGCTTACTTTTGTGAGTAAAAAGATAGACACAAGTACTGGAAATGCTTCTGCTTTAGTAGACTAAAATATTTTTGTCTTCCGCCTGTTAGATTTAAATAATGAACAACTTTACGTGCCTGTGCAAGCTTGTAAGGATCAGAATTCAACAGATTTTAAGGACTTGCCACGTGAGCCTCATGTACTGGCATGAGATTGTGCTTATAAAGCAGCTTTACCATATGCTGTGGATCACGAGCATTTTGCTCTGAGTTCATGACGCATAAAGACATCTCGGAAATGATTGACATAACTTTTAGTAGAATTTACAGTAAAATTTGGCATTAGATAGGTGGCTTGTGGCGAATCTTTCTTGGTAGTGGACTCTGTCTTTCCGAGAGAATTCTGAAGGAAGCTACAGGTAACATAATAACTTTAAATATTTGTCAGCATTCAGTGATTCATACAGAGGCATCGTATTTGCAGTTCTGAACGCTCTTAACGCAGCCGCGTTTGCTACTGCAGGAACATCAGCTGATAACAACGTTCTCGATCTTAACTGTGTCTGCGATTGTCGCAATTGTACTCATCGTATTATGAGCATGCATGGTATAATCTGAAAAATTTTGCCTGGTCACGTTGATGTTTTAATCACAGTATTGTTTTCAGCGCCACCAATATACTGAACACTGATTTAAATACGTTTATCAATCTCCAACAAAATATACAACCCATGCAGCAAGTTCGCGCTATCCTACCAATGCCAGATTCATAATGATGCTCCTCCACTTAATATCACTGGTTTTCTAAACTAAATATTGACCCAGAAAATTGATAAGTTCGACATGACCAACTCCAGCAAAATCCATAAGTTGGCCATGTTCGTCATTGATCACATAATCGGCAGATCAATGTCTCTCCTGTCATAACATGAATTCGTCCAGATGTTTGTCCATAAATGTAGGAGTGGGTTAAATGATTATGACAGATTTGAATTCTTGCAATATGTACCTTCCCCCAACCGACGGATAAGTAGGAAGGGTTATATTCTCGTAGGGTTGACTTGATGGCATGAAGTTTGTTATTTACGGCATCATTTAATGATGCCTGCCATTTCTCACGTAAACAGTCTTTGATACAACGTTTAAAATCAGTATAAATGTTTTTTTAGAATCAGATGGTTCTAATGAAAGAGCCATTTTAACATCGCGGTCTGCTTTATCATTACATTTAAGTCCAACATGGCTAGGTAACCAAAGTTATACTATATTTTGGGATGTACTCAGCTCAGTATGTTTAAGGAGAATATGAGCTAATAATAATGGATTCTCCAGTTTACTATTATGTAGTGACAGAAGTACTGGCAGTGAATCGGAAAAAATGATGCTGCTTAAAATATGCCACCCTGTAACGGTTTGCAAAGCAAGGTCTATTGCTCTGATTTCGGCTGAAAAAAATACGTATCATTTCGCAAGCAACTCATCTTGTGTGGTTTGCACTAACGATGGCTGCAGCAGCCTTTTCCTCATCTTTTGGACCATCAGTATACATTTTTGTATTATTTTCAAATAAAGTTAGGAGTTCATGGTAAGAGTTGTGAAAAATGGAGGGTTTGTTTTCGATTTCTTTCCCATCGTGTAACGTGAAAAGTACCCTTGGTTGCTGAAGTAGCCAGGGAGGTGTTTCGGAGACGGTCGTTTTCAGAAGTTTTGAAAGATGAACTTTTGTACTGTCAAGGAATGGTAATATTATAATGCCAAACGTAGGTATATTCGGGTTCTAAAACAAAAAACTGGGTTCAGAAATTTTGATTTTAATTTGAATGCATATTGTGCTGAAAGCATTTCTCTACATTGAGTTAAAGGTGGTTAGTTTGCTTCAACTAGTAGGCTTTCACATTGAGATGTCTTAGACGCTCCCATGGCAAGTCTTATTCCTTGATGATGGACTGGGTCAAGCATCTTCAAAAAGACTTCCTTGTTGAACCATAGACAATGCTACCATAGTCTAGTTTCGAGCGAATAAACGTTATGTATAAACTGAGTATGAATTCTTATCAGCACCCCAGTCAGTGTGCACTATTACTTTAAGTATCTCTAGGGACTTGAAGCATTTAGCCTTAAAATGCTTTAGGTGTTGAATAAAAGTCAATTTTCTGTCAAATATGATACCTAACAATTTTACTTCCTCAACAACTGAAACTCATTCCAGCGTGAGATTTGGTCCATCATAATGTCTTCGTAACTGAGAGAAATGCATGCATAAAGTTTATTGTTCTCGAGAATTTGAAACTGTTAGTATTTGCCCAATTTTGGATCATGTGTTTTTTGCTATAATTGTCTTTTGATTGTATGAATGTGCTGGGATCGGTAAATATTAAAAAGTCATCGACATATAGGGAGCAATCCACAACAGGTGTCAGACACTTGGTGATGCTATTAATTTTTATATTGAAAAGAGTCACCGATAAAATACTGCCCTAGGCTACACCTTTCTCTTGATCGTGCATATCAGAGAGGATGGAGCCCACTCGTACCTTGAATTCCCTGACGGAAAGGAAGTTCCATAGGAACGAGGGCAGTCGGCCTTTTAGACCCAGCTTGTGCAGGTCATTTAGAATTCTGTACTTTCACGTTTTATCATAAGCCTTTTCCAAATTAAAGAAAACCGCTACTAAATCTTCTTTCTTGATGAAAGCGTCGCGATTAAATTTTTCGAGTCTAACCAGATGATCGTTGGTACTACGACCATAGAGAAAGCCAGTTTGGAAAGGAAATGTTAAATTGCTACTTTCCAAATACCATACAAGCCGATTATAGATCATTCGTTTAATTGTTTTGCATACATAGCTAGTTAATGATATAGGTCTATAGTTACTAGGATCCGTGCTAGATTTGCCTGGTTTTGGGAATTGTTGTTAGTGTTGCTCCTTTCCATATTCTTGGTACATCACCAGTAATCCATCAATTATTGAAAATTTTCAGAAGAACTGTTAAGGATGGTTTTTGGAAGTTTTTTTTTCTTTCAAAAACTGGTAATGTACATCGTTAAGCCCAGCGGATGTATCATGATCATTATTCAAAGATTCCATAAGTTTCGATAACTGTTGGTTATAAGAATTTCAACGGTGTTTTTTTCATTTGAGGTTTTTAATCTTTAGAAAGCTTCTGAATTGTAAGATGATAATGACTTTTGGAGAAACAATCAAAAAGTACATTAGCGATTTCATGTTTGGTATTAAAATTGTTGTTTACCTTCAGATGTTGGAAGGAATTGTATTTTCCCTTTCCATTTATTTTGCGTATCGTGTACCAAACCTTCTGTATTGAGGAACAAGAGTTTAAAGTTGAAACATTTTTTTCACGAGGCTCGCTTATTTTCTTTAATGGTGAGGCGAGCTTTGGCCCGAATAATACGGTATTAAGTGAAAGTTTCAGGTGTTGGATGATTATTAATTTTTTCAGCGCTTCTCAATATGTATGATGTTATTAATTGACAGGGTGATTGTATATTGTTCGTGGCCCCGAACTGTTTTTTTTTTCAGCAAAGCACTGTTACGAAGCCATATAAAAGTATATGCATTATAATTCGTCGTAGCATAAGCCGAAAGGCGGTGTTAACCAAGGTTGATATGATTGGATACAAATGGAAATATAAAGATAAAACTGTCGATGCCAATCCTTTTTCATCTAGACTATTGCAAGACATTCAGTTACGTACAGGCCTTGGACTTCGCTTATCTTCTAATTGTCGTCATGATGAACATTTATGGTGTATTCATTAGTGACACAAGTACCACTGAAATTGGCTTGGTCGAGCTCTATACATCGTTAAAGTCGAGTATGAGTAAGTGGGAAAAAAACATGACGGAACAGGAGAATGGTTTGTTTTACAATGCCTTCTTAGTTACACGATATATATATATATATATATATATATATATATATATATATATATATATATATATATATATATATATATATATATATATATATATATATATATATATACATACATACATACATACATACATACATACATACATACATGTCGAAAAATGTTTATTTATTTTTATATCTAAGTAGTGATAATATTTCAGGGAATTTTAGAATACAAATTGAAATCATTTGTAATTTTATGTTCTTCTTGACAGTTTCTGCGTTTCCATAGGTTCAGATGACAATATTAAAGTAATATGTTTTGAGATGCATCTAGTATGTATTTTTCAACCATCAAACTCCTTGTTGATGGAATAGAACTAAAGTTACACGTCCGTATGTCAAGCAAAATTCTAATTAATTTGGTAATAAATAGTTACCTTATGAAACCTACTTTATCAGAAAGCTGTTTATGCCTATCCTGATCTTAGTTATTGTGCTTACATGTAACTATATTTTTTGCTGATCATGTATGGATTTTGAAAAAGGCCTGCATGATACATTTGTTGTAAATTACGCTTCCGGACTGATGATAAGTTTAAACAATGTTACAGATGCTAATCATTGCAAGGCAATCATTATTGATTTCCAAATGTGTACGTTTTCAATGTGACGGTAACCTTAATACACAGAATTCACTGATAATGTTATGATTTGTATCGTTTTGAAGTTATATAACCGCATAATAGTAATAAAAAAAAGCTTGCGGAAGATTGCTTACTGAATTGCAGCCAGTAATTTCGGCCTCAAAAATTAACAATAAAACGTTTGGGAAAATCTATTTGGAGCCAACTGTATCAATCCAATTTTTAATATGTTTCATCGATCCCATGCACAAGAAGTGAATTAACAAAACTTCTATATAACTGAGGGTAGAATTATTTAAATTATTGTTAATTCAAAAGAACATCAGTACTAATGTTCTTAGCATATAAATCCAAACTAAAATTGTAATAACTTGCCCAAGACAACAATAGGTTTGAAACTGCTTGGTAACACTAAAGCTTGGTCAGCCAACAATATTGCCTTTTTTCATGCGAGTAGCGTTGTTTTACATCTGGGTGAAAATACCAGCCCAAATTATAGAGGTAAAATCATCTAACTGACAAGTACGATGTAATGCGTGTATCTGGCTGGTCTTCCTGCATGTAACTTTCCCAGGTAAGGCATATTTAATGCACGCTTGAACGTATAATTGTTTTTTTAAATATGCTAACATTACAATGAGTGTAATAAATATTTATCAATCCGGATCGCTTACAAAATAACATACTACGGAGTTCCAACATATTTTCTCCTAATTGCATACATCATTACATATCAATTAGCCCCAAGCCAAGCTTTTTATATTATATTTAAACATTCCTTAAAGATTGCGTTGATACGATTCAAACATTTTTAGTCATCTTTGTCAAGACTAAAGGATGTAAGGGGCTGAGGCGCTATGACTGTGTCCATCAAACCATTAGATCAGCATTATAAATCCATCCATCCGTCCTTCCGTCCGTCCATTCCTCCATCCATCCATCCATCCATAAATCCATCCATCCATCCATCCATCTATTCATATCTATCTATCTATCTATCTATCTATCTATCTATCTATCTATCTATCTATCTATCTATCTATCTATCTATCTATCTATCTATCTATCTATCTATCAATATATTTCTGTATTAGTCTATTTATCGATGCACCACGAATACATAAGGGTATAAAAAGGCTAAATTTGCGCCTTGCAGTAAGTGTAAGAATTTGAAACTATAATTCGAGTCATTTAATGTTGCAACCTATTAAACATATTAAAATTTGCGTGTCTTGTATTGACAATTAAAGCGGAACAAATATATATTAGGTCCGATTGTCCTGCCAAATAAAAAATAATTTCATATCACATATTCAGCAATATTTGCTGAATAAAAATGTATTTATTAATTTACTTATATATAATAATTTAAGTGTTACGACACTGCTTGTACGTAAACGTTAGAATCGTATAATGAGTATGCAATCATGCAATCTTGTCTTGATATCCCGGGTGATCTGAGGATTTTTAATATACTGCCAGGAGCAAAGAACATCCGAAACTGGTATCGGATTTATCAAAGCTAAAAATAACTATCTTTTAGCTGGTAAGAGTACACCTAAAACATTGTTTTTTATTTATATCATTGGATAAAAGCACATATTTTCACTACTTGTATTTAAACTTTTGTTACTGTGTCCAATTGCTTAGATATATCTCATTTTAATTTCATATTGTACTTAGGTATTGAATAACAAATGACTTTGTTTGAAATTATGCTATTATAATATCAATATATAATAAAATGCATAGAGACGTATTCTAACAAAATATACCAAAAAACTATTAGGAATTTATGAAATTTATATTTTAATGTATAGTGATAACTGCCAAAGTTATTGGCTGTGCAATAGTATGCTTACTACACAATGAACTACATGTGTCCAGTCAGAAATCAGCTTACTATAGCATTAGCAGTTGAGGTCAGTCTTTTTGCTCACACATACATTGACGAAGTTATTCGAACTTCAATTTTGCACAATTAATCAAAAGGAAGACATGACAAACGAACCACAGTGTTTGTATTATCATAACGAACACGTGACACATCTACTATATACAAGTTTTCTCTGGCTAAAAGTTACGTTCCTTCGTGTCTCAACGCAAGCATAATCCTTTTCCGTTTAATGTTTTCACACTCATTATATTTTTAATCATATTTTTCAGATTTATATCGACGTGAACTACTAGAGTATCCAATCTATTATTATTAATTAATATTCCGTCCTGGGGAACTGTCACTTACTTCTGATTCGGCTCGTAAACGCTTTGGAAACATTAAGGCAGGTAGTGATGGACCCAGTCTAGTGTATATACTGTACGATTTTGTGATGCACAATTCTGATCTGGTTCAACTGAGTGCTTGCAGCTACATTGTCACCAATACCTTTACACCAAGAAGTAATTGTACAGAACAAAAAAGAAACATCGTTTTCAATGTTCCTGGTAGTCGCTCAATAAATACTGATTTCTATCCAAAATTCTTAAAGTGGCTGTGCCTTGTTGTGACCTCATATCTTATAAAATGAACCAGAAATAAGGTGTAATCAAAGTTTTAGTACACTCAGGAAGTCATACAGATGAAACATCAATATAAACATCAAGTATTTTGAATAGAACTCCATTTAATCCTTAATGTGCAACGGCCTTTTAACTAATCTAGTGCTATAAATGAAGAATTCCAATAGTTAGGACTGTCTGGATATAAATCAATGATATAATCCAGACTTTTTTAGCAAGTACTACATATTTATCCACAAGTAATGAATGAGAAATTAATTCTTAAGACGTTTATCTGATCGAACTGTAAAAGCAAACCACAATTGAATTAACACCGAGAGATGTAAGAGATAAAATGAAGAAATTTTGTTCTTAAATCCCTATTTGTATACATTTTCACTTGACGGTTTCAAAACGTTATTCGGATCAATTTAATAGAAATTCTAATATAACAGTAAATATAACTAGGCTTGACCTCAAATGATCTGTAAACACTCCTGCTATCATTATTTAAAGTTTATCTTGTTATTATGAGTGGATGCTGAGCAAAGGGTATCGATTAAATATACATATAACATATCACCCGTGTAGAAAATTAAAGATAATTTTAAGGAAGATTCCTTTTATATATTTTTCAAAAATACATATGATTAGGATGTTACAAAATAACATAAGACGATTTCTTATGAATGATACATGGTGTAATACATGAATTGTATTCACAAAATAATGTATTGTTATGTATATACATGGCAGAGTAAATCTTCAATCAAATATTCATTTTGCTTGATGTGAGTAATCTCACTGTTGTATTGTTCTGGAAGTAAAAAACATCTATACAATGCCTGACGGTTTTTTTTCTTTTCGATGACAGTTACTAATATATATATATATATATATATATATATATATATATATATATATATATATATATATATACCAGACATAACAGACACTGCTATCCCTTTATTCTGTAGTAGAATCTTGATAATAGTGGGCAGAAATAATAGTTTAATACAAAAATACTAGTATACAGGTTAGAGAAATTACATTCATACTCTACGGATTTTCGAACCAAGGTCTGCGAGTAAATGGCACCCATCGCCTTGACTGCGTGCACCCGCCTATATACCCATCAAGACTAAGCACGCATCATCAAAAATGATAGCCCTGAATCGGTGTTATATAAGCTCGTGCTTAGCAGACACAATAGCATGACTGCATAGTAAATAATTCTCCTATATATATATATATATATATATATATATATATATATATATATATATATATATATATATATATATATATATATATATATATATATTAGATTCCAATGAAAGAAATCAAGGTATATATGAATATTGTCTTACAAATAATTATAAATATATACCAGACAGAAAAGACAGTGCTTCCCGTGTATTCTGTTGTATAATCTTGATAATAGTGGGCAGAAATAATAGTTTAATACCAACAATACTATCATATAGGTTAGATAAATTAAATTGTTTGTATTAAAAACAACAACGAACTTCAAAAGATCTTGAGAATACATTCATTAATCTAGTCGTTGTGGTAAAACTGGACTACATAGCTAATGAGAGAAAGTCCGAACGAAGATAACGACAAAAGTTTAATATTTTCTCTCATACCCAATTAGACCTGATAACTAATGAAAGCGTTTAAATTAATTTTCATACTAATTGTACTTTATAGTACTAGTCATTCTTTTCTAAAGTCTTCATGAATTTCTATAAGGCATTTAAACTTTCAAGAGATATACTTATTATAATATTAATCCTACTACTGGACTACTATTACTACTTCTATTACTATTATTACTAATACTACTACTAACCCTCATTTTAAAAATTATACAAAAACATAATAAATTTATCATCGTTATGTTTTCTTGTTTCACTCTTATTTATTTTTATTTTCTAAAACTATTTCCTGTATATCTGATATCTTCTAAAGAAGGTTTAGTTATGGTTATGCGATTATTTTTAGCAAAGATATATCGCTGTTGAAATTGTACCACTCCTACAGCTACTAATACTAATAATAATTATAAGTTCGTGATATTGTTTCCTTTGAAATTTATGTTTATTGTTGTGTTGTTCTTGGGGATAGAGGGACTTGTATTTATCTATCCTTTTGAGCTTTTGAACTCTTTCTTACCAACCGTTTGCTTTAGTGATTCCAGAATGTGCTTATTGGAGTACATTTACTATCCAATAATTGTGGACAAGCTAGGTAATCTCGTAAAGGTCAAGAGTTTGTAGGTAAGTAATTGTACATACAACCATTATGAAAGGCGCTCTGACATTAAAACTATAACAATACTTGTACATTTTCCTTTTTTTCAAATATACAAAATCTATTAACTAATCTAGAATTTTTAAACTTAATAAGAGATCAGTACTATGTAACCCAATTCACACAGTCAGAGGACAAGTTTTGTATGACTGCAATATTAATAAGAATCATTGACCGTTTTGAGTTATATTACTACTATGTATGCATCTACCACTACTATTACTAGTATGGTAAGAAATGTTATTTATTTATTTTATTTATTTACTCCTATGGTAAGAAATTGTACAAATCCTTAACATTGCATAACAAAACAAATCCCAAACCCTATAGAGCAACATAGCGGCACACTTAAATTCCAAACGAAACAATGTCACGACATTTTGATTGTTATTAATAATAGTTTAAGTTGAAGCTGATCGTCACTTGCGATCTATCATTCATAAAAATGAAAACATAAACGCTTTATGCGTAGGTAACAGACGCCCAAACAAATTCAAGAAAAGGATATAAACTGACATCGACATATAACCATATTAGGATCATAAAATTACTCTTATTATTATTATTATTATTATTATTATTATTATTATTATTATTATTATTATTATTATTATTATTATACCAGTTGCATATGTAAATGAGTTTTAACATCTTCATTCCCATAAAACGGAGCTATGCGAAAAATATCGATACAATAACAAAATAACACAACGGCGAAACCAACAGAGAAAGAAAAGTCCAATTTCTTACCCAACAACTTTCTGTGATTGTTAAAAGAACACATTACCATAAATTAAACGTTACTTTATTACTTTGATACTTAATATTGCTGTTGCAAACCAGCAACTCAAAACAATCATGGTCTATTAATTCAGAGTTGAAAAGAACGTAATTATTGATAATTCAAAATGACTAAATTTCATAAACGTTCAAATGCATTAATACGTTTGTCAATTACATGAATAGGTTCCATCCACATTGTTTTATAAGCCTAACGTAACTCACGTTTAATCTCTCGTGAAAAAAGCATGCTTGGATGGTAAAGCATTTGACCTGAAAGTTGTTGCCTCTCCATATAGTAAATTCCATGTCATTTGACAATCTTTTGAATATCTACCTTGATAAATTGAGCAAAAGACAAATAGGCAATCACAAATAAAGCTTCCAATCAACAGCACTGATTATATAAATAGAAATTGATGACATTGACTCCGTTCTTTGTTCTTTGTTTTGATCATGTTATTTTCCAATTAATTTATTTGCTCAATACTTCATCAATTTCCAAAATGTATTTAAAGCGCTCAAGAAAATAAGCCATCCTAAACTATCACCAATATATCTTTGAAGACCGATTTAATCAAAGATGACTCGTCCTTGTTTTGATAGTAGTTGCACCGATATTTTGTGTTAAAGTAATAAAGTAACATTTAGTTAATGGTATTGTGTTCGCTAAGTAATTGCTGTCCACTGTGGGGTAATTAATTTGCCTCCGTATTGGTGTGTAATTTAATAGACATATTAGAAAATCAACTTAGTGGAAAGCAACCCAAACCGGAAGCCCCACACTTAGTAATGCTATTAATTTTGATGTTCAAAAACGTCACCGATACAATTCTGCCACGGGAAACATACATTTCCTTCTCATACATCTTTGTTTAAAAGTTTGATCTGAAAGACGGCCTTGTAGAACCAGATTACTTAGTTGCATATTATAGGAGAGGCCTTCTCTAACTCAATGAATAATGCTACACATATGTAATGGTTAAGGCGAGAGACCAATGCTTATTGTTTCACAAGGAATCTTTGAATATGTTCGAGTTACCCCTCCACCTGGATTCTATATAAATTTTAGGAAATACTGCTAAAAAGCTTTACTTTGGCACGAACGTCCGCTTTTGGTGACGAATTGATGAAATATATGTATTTTGTAATGAAACAAGAACATGATTTGAAAAAGATGATGCGACGAATGGAAGAGGGCAAATATATACCACTAGTACTATCGTGATATCATATTACACCAGCATGCAATTGAAACGTCCCTGACCTATTTACCGGCCGCACGGTCCTCTAGCGATAGCGATACTGCTGAATGAGTTCCACTGGCAAGTGTTATTCAGAAAATTATATCAGCACTGTCTCCAGAAAATGAAATGCAAAGGCATTTTAGTGTAACGTAGCAAAGTAAACGTTAGTAATAATTCGAGTATTCCAATGTAGGCAATCTCAAAACTTTACTTGGCATTAGAGGCATTTAAAATACATAGCATTCCAATCCTTCATTCAGATTTCAAGCAATGTATATCCTAGTATTCTAACACCGGAATAACTATAATGATATTTTTGTTTATTTGGATTTTATATCTTTGGGGATCGTTTTTGGTCTGTTTTATGTTTCTTCTTTCTGTTATTTTGTTGGATTGACGATGGCGACTGAACGAACTTCCTAACACGAAGCTTTGCTTACGACCTTTACTTGCCCGCTCAAGACCTCTACAAGCATACACTCTTAGAGCTAATCCTCTGAGTCTTTGTAAATTCTCAATATGATTAGTCCTATAAATCATATTATTCGTGAGATAGACGGATTATGATATCGTAAATAAACAACATTAGCTGGTACAGACCCAATCAAATGGCCATAGCTGGGGTTGACCTCTGAAGAAAATTTATAAAAAATATACCCGTATTGTGCTTGGACCCTGACGAGGATTTACCAGGATATGCCACCTGATGACAATCATTTACAGCGTATAAGACAGAATTTACAGAAATCGTTGAAGTAATATTAACTGTCCCATGAGGTATATGAAGACCACCATCATTTTAATCTTTCGTATGTATAAAAAAACTGTTTAACCTTCTTTTGATTCCCGATTATGAACCAGTTATTACAATATGTATCAAACATTTTAGTTATACGAATCTCAATTCTAACTATATTAATTTCTGAACTATAACTGTCACTTCGATTGCAGTGAAAAGATAATCGAGCATGAAATATTTATTTGGATCCTGAAATTGTAGCATATCTCCTCCACATGCATCATAAGAATAATTTTGCCTAAAAATGTACTCAGGAGTAAATCTTTGCTCTCTTACGATTTTGATTTTAGCACTGTTCCTGATTTTTTCACAATCCAACCTTTGCAAATCGGTATTTTAAATGAACAACACTGTCTAACCCAATTCTTGGAATATGAAAATCCATATCTCATATTGAAGAGTGCAGCATATCCGTTTCACTTTAGGCCTTCCATATTAAGTTATATACTGTTAGAAAGAGTCTACATAAAAAATCATATGTAAGATATCCGAAGTTAAAATTTGGCATTGTATTTACACATATTTTACAATTAAAAACTCAACTACATTTTCTTTACACACATCCATTTTACCCTCAAAAATGAGAATCAACACCAAATAACATCATAAAACAATTCAGTTTTACAACAGTATGTGAAACTTTGTTTGTGGTAGATTATGGATGTTTTGCCTTATTTGCTTGAATCTCATTGAAATTGTTACAATACAAATGAACTTCAAAAGACTTTGAGAATACTTTCATTAATCTGGTCGTTGTGGTAAAGCTGAACTACATAGATATTGATACAAAGTCCTATAGAGGATAACGACATAAGTTTAATATTTCTCTGTCATCCTTAATTAGACCTGTCAACCAATTAAATCGTTTAAATTCATTTTCATACTGATTGTACTTTATGGTACTAGTCTTTTTTTGCTAATACTTCATCAGTTTCCATAAGGCATTTAAGGCATTTAAACTTTCATTTAATATTCTGTATTTTCCAGGTTGTGTCACAGTCCTTTTCCAAATCAAAGAAAACCGCTACGAAATCTTTATTCTTGATGAAGGCGTCGCGATTAAATTTTTCGAGTCTAACCAGATGATCGTTGGTACTACGACCGTGGAGAAAGCCATTTTGGAAAGGAAATATTAAATTGCTACTTTCCAAATACCTTACAAGCCGAGAATTGATCATTCGTTCAATTGTTTTGCATACGCAGCAAGTTAATGATATAGCTGGTAGGAAGAGTGCT
>JAEAOA010001086.1:85000-100000 GCA_016746295.1 Potamilus streckersoni
AATGTATATTTTAAATGTATAGTGAGAACTGTAAAAGTTATTGGATGTGCATTAATATGCTTACTATACAATGAACTAATTGTGTCCAGGCAGCAATCAGCTTACTATAGCATTAGCAGTTGAGGTCAGTCTGTTTGCTGACACATACTTTAACAAAGTTATTCGAATTTCAATTTAGCACCATTAATCAAAAGGAAGACATGACAAACAAACCGAAGTTTTTCTATTATCATAACGAACATGTGACACATCTACAATATGCAAGTTTCCTTTTGGCTTAAAGTTACGTTCCTTCATGTCTCAATGCAAGCATTATTCTTTCCCTTTTTAATGTTTTCGTAAACATTAAATTTTAAACCATATTTTGCAGGTATAGATCGACCTAAACTAGTACAGAGTCTAAAGGGAACTGTGGGATTCAATGAATTCAAATAGACAATACTGTAAAACAACCAACGTCATCTTCAGCAACCAGGGACGTTTTTTTTAAGTACCTTTTTCCGGAACATATAATATTACCCTTTCTCGTATTATTATGAACGGATGCTGAGCAAGCGATATTGATTAAATATACATAACATATCACTCGTGGAGAAAACTAAAGATACATAAAAGAAAGGTCCCTTTTATATATTTTTCAAATATACATACAATTAAGATTCTACAAAATTATATAAGACGATTTCTTATGAATGACAGATGGTGTAATACACGAATAATATTCACAAAATAATGTATTATGTTATGCATACACATTGTATAGAAAATCTTCAATCACATACATATTCATTTCGCATGATGTGAATAATCTCAATCTTGTATTTTTCTGGCAGTAAACAACATCTATACAATGTCTGACTTTTCTTTTTCATTTCGATAACTAAAGTAAGTGGATTGTTATCATGGAAAACACAAACAATTAAAGAGTTGAATACAGTAACAGGCTAGAAAAATTAAACTCGTAATCTACGGAGTTCGATACCAAGTCTGCGAGTAAATGGCACCCATCGCCTTGTCTGTACGCACCAGCCCATATACCGTCACGACTAAGCACGCATCACCAAAACATGATGGCACTAAATCGGTGTTATATAAGCTAGTGCGTAGCGAACACAATCAGATGACGACCCAGTAAATATTTATCATATATATACACAGTCGTTCCAGATTTATATAAAGGAAATCAAGTTATATAGTATTTTTGTTTTACAAAGAATTATAAATATGTACCAGACAGAACAGACAATGCTATTGCTGGATTCTGTAGTATAATCTTGATAATAGTGGGCAGATATTATAGTTTAATACAAACAATACTACCATGAATTTAAAAAGACTTTGAGAGTACATGCATTAATCTAGACGTTGCAGTAAAACCGGATTATATAGATAATAATAAAAAGTCCGATCGAGGATAACGACATAAGTTTAATGTTTTTCTGTCATCCTTAATTAGACCTGACAACTTATGACAGCGTTTGAATTCATTTTCATACTAATTGTCCTTTATGGTACTAGTCATTCTTTGCTAAATACTTCATCAATTTCCATAAGGCATTTAACTTTTCAAGAGATATAGTTATTTTGAAGTATGAAACATTTCAGTCTTTTTCATTACCACACCAAGTGACTATAATATTTGGTTTTGGTTTTACAGCAGCTAAATTAAGTATGAAATTAAGGAGGTAAATTATATTTGTGGTATTGGGTCTTTTTAACAATCACAGAAAGTTGCGAGGTAAGGAATTTGTCTTTTCGTTTTTTGTTTGTTTCACCGCTGTGTTCGCTTAGATATTGTATCTATATTTCTATCTTCCTAGTATCATTTATATAAAGGAACGCATGTACTAAAACCAATTGATGGAGGTAAATGGTGAAATAGCTTTCATAATATTAATACTACTACTACTTCTACTGCTACTTCCAATACTATTACTGCTACTACTGCTACTACTGCTACTACTACTACTAATAATAATAATTATAATAATAATACATAAACATCATAAATTTATCTTCGTAATGTGTTCATGTTTCAATGTTAATTACGTTTATTTTCTAACAATATTTGTTGGATATCTGTTATCCTCTAAAAGGGTTTTCTTATGGTTGTGCGATCATTTTTAGCAAAGATAGATCGCTATTGAAATTTTACCAGTCATACAGCTACCAATAGTAATAATAACCATATGGTCGTGATATTTTTTTCATTTTAAATTTATGTATGTTTTATGTTGTTCTTGGAGATTTAGGGACTTGTATTTAGCTATCCTTCTGGGCGATTGAACTATTTCTTACCAACCTTTTCCTTTGGTGATTCCCGAATGTGCATTTTTGAGTATATTTAGCGTTACAATAATTGTGGACAAGCTAGGCAATCTCGTACAGGTCAAGAGTTTGTAAGTAAGTAATTGTTCATACAACCATTATGTTACGCGATGTGAAGTTAAAACTATAAAACAAGGCTTGCACGCTTTCCTGTTCTCCATATATACAAAAGGTATTAACTTATCGACAATTGTTAATCTTAATATGAGATCATTGCTCTCTCGCCCGACTCACGCAGACGGAGGCTATGTTTTGCATGACTGCAATATTAGTAAGAAATATATTCCGTTGTGAGTTATATTACTACAACGTACGCATTTGCCACTACTATGATCGCTCCTGATACTAATGATAATATCATATTGATTTTGCGGGTAATTTATTAGCCACCACCATTCCGCAGCGTTGTTTGATTATTTATATCAAATGGCTTTATGATATTTTCTCTGAATCCATTTCCTACGAGATTACGAGTGCTGTACAAACTACCTATATTTTGGTAGCTGCAACATTAATTGCAACAATACAGATTTTTTATTGTTTTAGTTACTTTTACCTTAGGTTTGTTTTATTTTGCCGCTGCAATGAATTTGTATCGACTTCTGGGAATAAACTGATTTTACTGCTCTTTGTGTAAAAGCAAGATTACCTAGAAGACATAAAACTGGACGTTCACGGATAACAATGAAACCTAAATGTTTCACATTTATTCCGTTCACATAAAACATGAATTTGTCAGTGTTTCTGTTCTTTTATAATTAACAACGTTACATTCTCTCATAAAGAAGTATATAGGATAACCCTTACACTACCTGCAGGAGGTAAACTCAGAAACAGAATTCAAAGGATAAATGCAATTAAGATCAAACCAATTTCTTCATTATTGATATTATCACAACTGTTATAACAATTCAAGGCTCAAGCAAACCGAGAATCTTAAAAACAAACTGTTGGTAAGAAATTTTACAAATCCATCCGATTGCATAGCAAAACAAATTCCTCAAATCCCCAAGATCAACTTAGCGGCAGACTTAAATATTCAAAATGAAACAATGTCACGACATTATTATTGTTATTAATAGTTGCTGAAGTTCAAGCTAATCGTCAATAGCGATGTATCATTTATAAAATAATTTCAATACCATATAGGTTATATGCGTTGATAACATACGCCCAACCAAATAAAAGAAAATAAACAAAGAACTGACATCGACATATTAGGATCATAAACTTACTCTTATTATTATTATTATTATTATTATTATTATTATTATTATTATTATTATTATTATTATTATTATTATTATTATTATTATTATTATTATTATTATTATTATTATTATTATTATTATTATTATTATTATTATTATTATTATTATTATTAAACAAGTTACATATGGAAATCAGTTTTAATAACTTCATTCCCATACACAGGAGCTACTGAAAAGTTAGAAAATACTGATACAATAACAAACCCAAAACAACGGCGAAACCAACAGTGAAATAAAGGTCAAATTCCTTATCCTACAACTTTCTGTGATTGATAAAAGAACACATTACCATAAATTAAACGTTACTTTATTACTTTCATATTTAATAGTGCTGTTGCAAACAAACAACTGTAAAAAAAATCATGGTCTCGGAGTTGAAATAAAACGTAATTATTGATACGTCAAAATGACTAAATCTCATGAACACTTAATTGCTTTAATAAAATTGATATTTACATTAATAGGTTACATCCTCATTTTTGTAGAGGTCTAATGTATCTCACTTCTAATCTCTCGGGAAAAAGGCATGCTTGAATGGTCAAAGCATCCGACCTGAAAGGTGATGCCGTTCTAAATAGTAAATGCCTGTTATTTTAGAATCTTTTGAATATCGACACTGTTAAATCGAGCAATGCCATAAAGAGGCAAACAATATAAAGCTTCCATACAACAGCACTGCTTATATAAATATAA
The DNA here is from genome assembly GCA_016746295.1 of Potamilus streckersoni. NCBI lineage: Eukaryota > Metazoa > Mollusca > Bivalvia > Unionida > Unionidae > Potamilus > Potamilus streckersoni. The sequence continues at coordinate 89,293 of JAEAOA010001086.1, forward strand.
ATTGATGACATTGATTCCATTCTTTGTTTTGATCTTGTTTTTTTAAACTAATCTATTTGCTCAATTTTCATCAATTTCTAAACATTATTTGAAGCGTTCAAGACATTAAGCCATCATAAACTCTCACCAATGCATCTTTCAAGTCTGAGCTAATGGACGATGACTCGTCGTTGCTTTGATAGTTGTTGCACCTATATTATATTTTTAAGTAATGAAATAACATTCATCTGCTGGTATTCCGTTCGTTAAGCAATTACAGGACAATGTGAGGTAAAGAATTTGCCTCCGTATTGGTTTGTAATTTAATAGAAATATAAGGAAATTAACCCAAACCAGAAGAAAAAACACTTAGTAATACCATTAATTTTGATGTTCAGAAAAACGTCACCGATAAAATTATGCCATGGGAAACATAACTGTTCTTCTCATACACCTCTGTTTAAAAGTTTGATCTAAAAGACGACCTTGTAGTTCCAGATTGCTTACTTCCATGTTATAAGCGAAGCCTTTTCTAAATCGAGTAAAAAGGCTACACACGTTTAATGGTTAAAGCGAGAGTCCAATGCTTATTATCTGACAAGGAATCTTTGAACGTGCTCTAGTTATCCCTCCACCTCGAGTCCATATAAATTTGAGGAAATACAGCTAAACGGCTTTACTTGGGCACGAACGTCTGCTTTTGATGACTAATTAAAGAGATATAAGTTTAAAAACAAAAAAGAACATGATTTGGAAAAGATGAGGCAACGACAGGAAGAGGGCCTATATATACCACCAGCACATTGTGATATAAATTTCCACAAACAAGCTATTGAAAAGTCCATGACCTATTTACCGGCCGCACGGTTCTCTAGCGATAGCGATACTTCTGAATGAGATCCACTGGCAAGTGTCTTACAGAAAATTATATCAGCATTGTCTCCAGAAATGAAATGCAAATGCATTTTAGTGTAATACAGCGAAGCAAACTTTTGGTAGAATTCGAATATTCCAAGCAATCTCAATACTTTACTTGGCATTACAGACAATCTAAATACAAAGCATTCCGATCCTTCATTCTGATTGAAGGCTATGGTAATCCTAGTATTCTAACATCGGAAGAAAAACTATAATGATATTTGTATTTACTTGGAGTTTATATCTTTTGTGTGTGTTTGGGTCTGTTTTATTTTTTTATCGTTCTTCTTTTATTTTGTTGGATTGACGATGGCGACTGAACGAATTTCCGAAGACGAAGCTTTGCTTACGATCTTCGATTGCCCGCTCACGATCTGTACAAGCATACACACTTAGAGATAATCCTCTGAGTCTATTTAAATTCTCAATCTGAGTAGTTCAATGAAACCGTATTCGTGAGATAGACGGATTATGATATCGTAAATAAACACCATTAGCGGGTACATACCCAACCAAATGGCCATAGCTGAGATTGACCACTGAAGAAAATTTATACACAATATACTTGTATTGTGTTTGGACCCTGACGAGGATTTACAAGGATATCCCGCTTAATGACAAGCATTTACAGCGTAAAAGACAAGATTTACAGAAATCGTTGAAGTAATATTATCTGTCTTGTATGAAGACCACGATCATCGTGATCTTTCTTATGTTTTACATAAACTGTATTACCTTTTTTGATTCCCGTTTTTGAACCAGTTATGACAATAGGTATCAAACATGTTATTTATACGAATCTCAATTCTATATTAATTTCTGGACTTTAACTGTCCATTTGATCGCATTGAAGGCATAAGCGAGCAAGACATCTTTTTAGATCCAGAAATTGTCGCATATTTCCTCCACATGCATCATAAGAATAATACTGATAATTGCGAACTGGCTCATCTTTGACAACTGTAGCGTGCATTTCAAATATAGGATAAGATACTCTCTCGAATAGTGTATTATATTATTTGCTTTCTAAATTATTTTAAACTGTGCACTTTTTTGCGTTATTGATAATACTACTAACAGTCCTGTCGAATTGTTATTGAGATGTTGTTTCGACTAAACCTTAACTACTACTGATGCCCACAAAGCATTAGAATAAAGAGAACAAGTCGTTAAAGACGATCACTGTACTCTGACCAATACCTTTTGATTGATCCAAATAGGCAGTAAACGTATTCCCATCAAAGGCCTAACGAGTGTATATAGCAGCAAAAGGAAAACATTTCTGTCAACATCACTCTTAGGAGATTTGTGTACCATTGTTCTAGTAACTGCAGAACCTTGGAATAAATCAGGCATTTGTTTTTCAAAAGAATCAACTTTCTGATCCAAAGACGGCTTGTCAGTTAATCGTGGATTAAACAAAACATTACATCCAGCTAGGTCGTTGTATATTAATACATGAATGCCCTCAACGATTAAAGAAAACACTTTTCCGACTCTTACATGTTATGAGATTATGTCTGATGCAAAATGTAAACAATGGAAATGAATAATAACTAAGCTGCATTATATTTCCTGGATAAGAATACTCTCATTATAAAAATTACTTCTCTAAGAAAAGGGACAGTAAATTATAATAAAACTGAGAAACTCCTGTATCCCTAAAAATTTTGACAGGAATATGATTGGATGAATCACCTAAGAACGATATAGAACTCTTCCAATGAATGTTGCATAATTCTCCATAATAAAATCAGACTGGGGTTTATAAAACACAATAAATGTGTTGCTTTAAATACATGACATTAACCTTAGCCTGAGATAAATAAGAGAATTTGGAATAGATATGAATTCTATATGTTGCTTATTTTTCAATTTGTAGCAATCATAAATAACATGTCTTTTCTTGCAATATGTACAAGTTCGAAGATATATGGATTTTGAATCAGGCTCAACAGTTGTGTTCATCAAGATAAGTTTTAATGTTTGTAAGAATACAGTTTTTGAACTCTTCAAATAATTGAGGTTATCTGAAATGTTCAATATCTTTATTAACTTTCTTGGCTAAGCACCAGATACCAAACTTCCTCCAATGCAAATTCTACATAGATCTGGTCAGATGATTACCTAATAATCCTGAAACATGATTGATAAGCTTTGGCTACCAACTCGTAACCCTTTAAGATATAATTCTTAACGTCATAATCATCACTCTGTTGTAGTGACAGTGAAATTTAAAAATCATGAGATTTACCAGTAAGTGGATATTCTAGAAATATAATCCAGTACTATCTTGGCCACTTCAAACTTCTCAACTTTTCTCAACTTTTCTCAAAAAAAGTAATGATCTACTTCATTTTCCAGACAAGGGAGGACTAACGTGATATTTCTTAAGACAATAAAACTAGCAGCTCTAATTCTTTTTACTTAATGTGACATTCCAATTTGTTTCTTTGAACTTGCCATTTCATTCTCTTGTTTTTTCCAATTGCAACTGCATATGTTTCTTTCTTTGTGTAACTTCATTTATTCATTCTGTACCTGCATTTTTCATTCTGTAAAAGCACTTGTTCATTCTGTAACTGTATTTATTCATTATGAAACTGCATTTGTTCATTCTGTAACTGAATTTGTTCATTATGTAACTCATTTGTTCATTCTGTAACTGCGTTTGTTCATTCTGTAACTGAATTTGTTAATTCTGTAACTGCAATTGTTCTTTCTGTAAATGCATATGTTCATTTTGTAACTTCACCTGTTCATTCTGTAACTGCATTTTGTTCATACTGTAACGGTATTTGCAATTGCTTTAACCTACCTTTAGTTTCGTTCTCAAAGTGCATTTGTTTTACTTCCCTATCTCTTTCCATTTGTACATTTTCTCTCTGAAACTGAATCTGTCTTATATCTAATTCGAACGTTTTTAGCTAGACTTTCATTTTCAAATGTTCAAACCTCTCTTAAATACTTTTTAAAAAATAATCTATTTTTGATGATATTGTAAAAATGGCCTGTTGATTTCAATAAAGATGTCAAAAATGTAAAACATACTTGCAAATTAAAATTCTGAAATTGGGCGAATTTAAATTTCAAAATGAAGTTTATGAACTATTTTAGCCAACATGCATATATCTCAATAAGAAGCAATTACATTGTCTGTCAGAAGTCGATGATCTTAAAATAAGTAAAAGAACATGGTGGAAACAACAGTTTTGGACAATTAAACAAATAATTTATTTAACAAAAATACTAAGTGAAACATAAGAAAAGTAACCTATGGTATTCCAAATTAGGCCCAAAATTAAGGCAACAATTCAAAACCACAAAACCACATATCCTAACAATGAAACGTTCTAAGTGAATCAAAGTTAAAACACAAGATGTAAGGCGATGACGTCTGTAATAGCCAACTTTGCACTGATATGTCACGACTTTTGTTATATCACATAGCATATTATTCCAGCTTTTTAATTCTCTAGAATTTCCAAGGAATGCTTTTATCCAAGAATTTTCTGATCACTTACGTATTTACAAGGAAAATAATCTCGTAAATTGCAATAATTTGAAGAAAAACCTCATACAACTCTGTTCACAACATGAAACTAACTGAAGTATCAAGTGTTAAGACGGAACTCCTAAAATTTGTATCATAACATAAGCTCTAAAAATAACTGCAACGCAAAACATATTTCCGGAGAAGGACCAAAGGTTCAATATCCTAGGAACAAATGGAAGATTGTTACAAGAAAAACATAACGTCATCTACCTGTGACCTTGACTAATATTAAAGATTATTACCTTGAGAAATAATTGTTATTCACGTCGAAATTTAAAATATCAGTCAGAGTTGAACTCCATTCTTGACAATATCAAATCCAGTACAATTACATTACAGTTAATGGAACAAAACACTTAAATCTAACTGGCAAACAATTGTATTGCATGTAAATAAAGATGGTATTTTAAAGTCCACTAGTTCTAGGTATAGGGTCGTTTTGCAGCAGGATCTGCTTTGTATTACTTTAAATAGCAGTACGGCTGGGTAGCAAACAATATGTTATATTGTAGGAGATACTCTCTTTAAGAACAGAAATGTATTATCCAAGGAGAGCAAAAGGTTGTTATGTGTCCTTTATACGTATTCAATTTATTGGAGCATCGTGGATAATGTGTTTATGGCGGATTTTAAACACATTTTAATGTGACTGGACTTCATTGATTACCATAAATAGAATTTTCAAACAGGAACGATGCAATAACCAAAATAAACACATCAGTGAAACCAACTTTGAAAGTGAAAACAATTCCATGCAAAACAATTGTATGTGATTGCTGAAACTACGCAATGTCATTAAAAGTTACATTGTTACGTTCACACTTAATGCCGCTGCTACAAATCCAAAAAGAGACAAAAATTGTAGCCAATTAACAAGGAATTGAACGATAAATTGATGATGCTTTAATTGAGTAAATTTCTTGAACGCTTAAATGTATTATGGATATTGATGGAATGTTAAGCAAAGACAAACTAGGGAAAGAATGAACTCGTATGGTATCATTAAATTTCTTAATCGATCGGGTAGATATCATATAAATATTATTGTTATCAGAGAACGGCCAGTTTACTGTTATACAGATATTAATGCTTTACCACAGCTATCAGATTAATGAATTTATACTCTTTTGACTACATAACATAAAATTCCAGTCGTAAAATAAAATGCAAACAAAATAAGATAGACTTAAAAATAAATCTATTATTTTATTCCTATTACTATTACAACTCGTACCCAAATCTATAATTTGTATCGGAATCACAATTCCATAAAAAAGCGTTTTCTGAGAAGATAGCATATAGGCACAAGCTATACAGAATTACAAAGGTTAAACATTCGTTATTATTGTTAATATCACAACCGTAGGACCGATCCATGGTTCTTCAAGAATTGGAGTCCTATAAACAAATCTGTACTGAGAAATCGAATGAATATCCCCAGTACAATGACCAAGGAAATGTCCCCAAATATCCAACAAGAACAAAACGACACGTTAAATCCTAATGAACCAAATCCCATACTATTATAGTTACAAATAGTAGGTGTTATTGAAGTAATACCCGCTTAACAGATATCTATGTTTCTTATCGTAATCATGATCAAAAAATAAAAGCTCTATGTGACGATAAAAGAACCAAAATAAAAATACTGAAAAAAGAAACATAATAAAAAAACGCTACAGAGCGAGAAATTTAAATGATAAATTGTTTCCTCTTATTACATTCATTATCATCATCGCCAATATTGATAATATTATTATTAGTAGTAGTAGTTGTTGTAGTAGTAGTAGTAGAAGTATCATCATCATTATCATTATTTTTATTATTATTATTATTATTATTATTATTATTATTATTATTATTATTATTATTATTATTATTATTATTATTATTATTATTATTGTAACTATTTCTGATATATCACCTTTGAAGCCAAGTTTCCTAAAAAATAAGTTGTTGTACAGATAGAAAAACCCGACACAATAACTAAAACTAAATAAAGCGGCGAAACCAACTTAGTTCATTGTCCTACACATTCCTTGGAACAATATGTGATTATTTAAACGATGTAATATCATACATTAAATGTTACCTTGTTACTGTCATATCTAATTTCGCTTTTGGGAAACGAACAGTTCAAAAGATATAGTCAATTAGCACGGAGCTGAAAGATCAATTGTTGGTGATCTAAAATGGGTAAATCTGTTAAACACTCAAAATTCATTATATAAATTGTTGGAATATTAAGCACGAAACACCTAATGCCAGAAAATCTCATTGAAAAAATGGACGGCAAGAAATCTCATTAATTTTCATTTTGAATTGGAGAGGGATAATAGGGTAACATTATGTTTATATGATTGTTCACGATTGGCCAATTTTACTGTTTTCTAGATAGTAAAGTTTTACTGCAAAAATCATTTGAATGAATATCTTCCCAGAAGACAGCAAAGACGAATATAATGCATTATTGCAGTGGCAAAATAAATTTTCAACAGACAGGAGTAACCTTAAATAAGTTTGTATTACCACTAATGTTACAAATGCTACCGACATATACAATTCTTAGATGATTCGGAATTCAGTAGTCAAGGGTTTTCTGAGAAGATGGTAAAAACAAATGCAAATCAATTTTTAATATTTGTAGTTGCAATGAAATAGTACTAGTAGATGCAAAAATAATAGTAATATTCCAAATACAAAGGTCTATTAATCTTACAAATACTTTCCTCTATCGTTGTGATTTGACAAAGTGCTGAGTTAGAGTTAAGGATAACGACTGCCAAGTAGCAAATAATATTATATATGTTTTCAATCACCAAGCAGCGTACCCATATTATTGCTTTTGTTAAAACACGTTTACTAATAATATCTGTGCCATTCCATTGGCATTGTATGTATAAAGAATGACTCACAAACCTGCAAAAATTTTGATCCTTACTAATATAGTTATACCACAGTTATTGGATTAGTGTGTTTATTATAATAATCATTTAAAAGAACCATTAAGATACCGCAAGAGAGAAATTCAAGCAGAACCTATTATGTCCTGTAATTCAATGCTTTTAAAACCCAGGATTACCAGAAATAAAAGTTTTAAAAATATAGAGAATGTCTTTGGAAAAATCAAATCAAAACAATGGCGAAATTACCTTTACCCTTCAACATTCCGTGACTGTTTAAAGGTCTCAATGTCATAAAAGTTATTACATTACTTTTATACCTAATATCGCTGCTGCAAAACTTACCGATGAAAATAAATCATCTTTAATTAGCAAGTAGATGAAAGATAAATAAAAATTGTTCATGCTTTAAAATGACTAAATCTCTTGTACCCTTAATATGCATGATTGAAATTACTGAATTATTAAGAAAGAAAAAAATCAAATGCAACAAAATTAGAAAAAGAAAGACGGCAAGAGATCTCTTTAATATCCATGTTTCGTTATGGATGATAAATGAATATAGAATAAAAACATATGATCTCATACATTTAAGATCCAAATCTCTTGAATGCTTAAAACTCGTTATAGAAATTAGTAAAATATTCAGGAAGGAAAATTTACTACAATAAAATATGATTAACAAAAATAAAGAACAGAAACACTTATCAATATTCTGTTTAAGGGTGGGGTTAACGGTGGAATATTAGTTTATATCGTTATCCGTGAAGAGCGAGTTTTCTGTCTTCTATGTAATCCAGCTTTAACACATGGATCATATTACTCAGTTTTTTCTTAGAAGACGATATCAGAAGGCACTGCAGCATGTGCTTAAATTAAAAACGAAACAATTCGTTTGTTACTGTTATTATTCTTACAACTGAGACCGAAATCAATACTTCATACAGGAATCAAAATCTCTTAACTAGCCTTTTGAGAAGATATAATAAAAACATATGATCTCACGCTGCGGAAGGGGGTGGGAGCACTGAGCAAATGACAGGCTAATCAATGTTATTTTTAGTAGTAGCATTATTAATAATATAACAGTCATATAGGTCTATGATTCTTACGAAACTTGCAATCGTAATAAACACATCCTCTTTCTCTGTGAGTAGGCCGACATAGAACTAACCTAATCCTAACCCTGATGCCATGACGATTGTCAGTTAAAATGTATTGTTTATTTGATTTGGAACACCTGCCAGCATGCATACTTCATGGCAAATATGACAATGTTTGTATAAACAATTACTTACCTACAAAACTTGGTCTTTACGAAATAATATAGCTGGTCCACAATTATTGCGTAGGTAAAATCACTCTTAGAGACATATTGGAAAACCAGTACGATACCTGCATGAGAGAAAGTCAGAGAAAGCTCCAAACGAATAAGGGATGATTCAATACAAACCAATTTGTTTGTTATTGATATTGTCACAACTGCCATAAAATTTGATTGTTCATTAGCAATTGCAAATCCCAAGGCAATAGGTTGTTAAAAAATTGAGCAAATAACGCCGATAGAATAACAAAGCAAATGCCTTCGAATCCCTAGAACAATACAACAGTCCAAATTCTAAACAAAAAAATGTCACGACCTAATTATTATTATCAATTGTAGCTTTTGTAATAGTAAAACTCTAACAGCGATATCTAATTTTTAATAAATCGCAATACTGTTTCATGTGCTTAATGAGAAAATACCAAACACCCAACAAAATAGTCAGAAAAGAAGCATAAAAAGCGACTCAGCAAAACCTTAGCATTATCATTTTTTTGGTTAATTATTATAAATATTACTGCTACTATTATTGCTAATAAGACTACATTTAAAACTACTACATGTTAGGATTAAATTTAAAACCTTCATTCCTGTAAATATAAGATACTATTTATCGAAAAAAATATATACTGTGAGCAATGCCACTCCAAATACTACTACTGCTGCTGTTACCACTACTACTTCTACTACTATAACCAGTCACAGTAAAACAAAATTTATAATAATAAAATGTCTATAGCAGTTCACTATGTTATTACTACTACTAACTAAATAAACAACAATAATCTTAACTTCTTTAATTTTAATCGATAACGAATACTTCCTAAACAAATATCAAAAAACTTTCTTTTAAGACAAAAAGTCTTTCAACGGCCTATGTGGATGAATGATTATTTGGGAAACATTACTGAAAGTAATATAGCACTGCACCCACCTCTTAGATGAACTTGACCTTTGACAGATAGATAAATAGATAGATAGATAGATAGATAGATAGATAGATAGATAGATAGATAGATAGATAGATAGATAGATAGATAGATAGATAGATAGATAGATAGATAGATAGATAGATAGATAGATAGATAGATAGATAGACAGATGTATAGATAAATAGAAAAATAAATGCACTGAATCTCACTCTCCTGTCATACAATTGATGCAATTCACCATACACACACTCACAAAATGATAAAGAAAGGAAAATAAATATGAATAATTGGCTTCTAGCATAAAATGAGATAGATAGATAGATAGATAGATAGATAGATAGATAGATAGATAGATAGATAGATAGATAGATAGATAGATAGATAGATAGATAGATAGATAGATAGATAGATAGATAGATAAACAGACAGATATATAGTTAGATAGATATATAGACAGATAGACGGACAGACAGACAGATCGATCGATCGATCGACAGATATTTTCTGATTGTGTGCGGTACGTGTGCACAACATTAAAATGTAGACGCGTCACCATGTTGAGCAGGTTGCTTCCATGAACTCTTATATAAGCGTTCTGATTGACCGTCGCAAGCGACCTAAGGCTGTGCTAACTGGATTGACCTCATTGGAAGAGTACATATATAAAAAGAAAACTGCCCATGTCAGTCCAATTTCTCTCTTCAACTTCTACATGATAGTCATTTGAATATTATCATGAAAATACTGATTCTTATCTATGTCCTTCTGCCAATCAACTATGATGTCGTCCGCAGTGGAACTGACTCTTGGTTTTATAACCTATTGCATTTCGTTGAAAAGTATAATACGTTCATGGATGAAGAAAGCATGATAACAGGTCAGTTGAACACTGTATTGTTTTTTAATGATTCGGCCTTTATCATATATATGTTGCATTTTTAGTCATAACTAATAAACTATGTGAATAGTATTATATTGGAGTATTGGATAATTAACTATTCCAGCATATGTGAGAATACAATTTTAATTCGTTTAGTTTTTTAATGGGATTTATTTCCTGAAGCTTTGGAAGATATCGATATATTAGTCGAAATAA
>JAEAOA010001086.1:105000-170000 GCA_016746295.1 Potamilus streckersoni
CGATGTTGTTGCATGTCGATATTGTAAGAAGACAATAAAAACGAAACAATAGGTTGCATGACTATTTCTAACATAGAACTTGCATATGAGATCTATGCATTGGCCAAATTAGATGCCTACGAAGGCGTTTGGATAGACTGCGTACATCATCTTTATTGTAGGTCTAAAGGTGGATCCTATTTAATGTTTGAAGTGGTACTGTTTCAATAATTATAGATACGGCTCTTTCTCTCTTTAATAAATATTTTTTCACACAATATTATCAGAACAAAGATGCCGAAAACGGCTACTTTCTCCATTTTTTCTTCATCCAAATTAGTACACGTGTACACATCAGTGTCGCACAACATTGTCCATTTGAACGAATTTTCATTTTGTAACGTTAATAAACTACTATATGATATCAAAACATATGTTTTTGAAGTATGTTTCTTATTCTGAAGTACCAAATGCTGAAAACGGAATACAATGTTTGCTAAAACATATCAGCCTTTGTTCTGAGATATTTTAATGAAGCATCCATGAGACAATGTGAAGTGGCTCAACCTTCGAGTCTGACGAAAGACACGCATAAACAATAATAAAGGTTTCAAATAAAATAGAAAAATAAAGTTACCAGGTCAACGTAGTAATAGTCAAGAAATATAAATATAGCAGAATTCACGTAATCCAGCAGAGAATATACCACTTCTGACACCATTGTAACAGAACTGAAACCAAGTTGGATTTCTCAATTTGAACTAAATGAATAACACAAAACACAGAGTAATGAATGACTGGAATTTATGAAATAAAATAATTTATATAATATATAAATTAATATATATATATATATATATATATATATATATATATATATATATATATATATATATATATATATATATGTGTGTGTGTGTGTGTGTGTGTGTTTGTGTGTGTGTATGAATACAAAGTAAATGCACTGAATATCAATCTCCTATCATACAACTGATGCATTTCACCCTACACTCACTCACGAAAAAATAAACAAAGAAAAAATATGAATCATTGGCTTCTACCATAAAAGGAGAGGAACAAGTATATCATGAATCACGTAAAATGAAAAATGAGATTCATCTAATCTCTTGTATGCATTAGTATTTGAGATTCGCGAAATCTCTTGAGATTAAACAAAGACAAATGAGCAGTACTCATAATGTTATTACTATGGTTTCGACTGAACAATACTGCGTTCAACTAAAAAAAAAATCGATGAACAAAAATTGATGAATACGCATGACTGTAAACTGGAAATCATAAACTGATAAGCATTTCAATGTAAGCAATCTTATTATTTGAATTTACATTGCAAGTAATGGAACTGCAAAGCATTACGATATTTGCGTGAGCGAAATTCAGAAAAAAAACCTCCAAACGAATACGAGCGATTAGATAGAAACCAATTTGTTTATAACATTGTCATAGCATTTGGAATTCCAAAGACAAAAGTTTGCTGAGAAATTGAGCAAATAACCACGATAGAATAACAAAACAAATGTTCTAAATCCCAAGAACAATATAAAAGCAAACTTAATTTCCAAACTAAATAATGTTACGACCTGATAATTATTATCAATTGTATCTTTTGTAATACTAAAACTTTAACAGCGATATCTCTTTCTTAAACAAATCGCAATACTCTTTAATGTGCTTTAAGAGAAGATACCAAACACCCAACAAAATAGTCAGAAAGGAAGCATAAAACGCGACTCAGCGAAATCTTAAAATTATAATTTTTGTATAATTATTATAAATATTACTGCTACTAATATTGCTAATACGACTACTACTAAAACTACTTAATGTTAGGAATAATTTTAAAACCTTCATTCCCATAATCAGATAATATTTATCGAAAAATATTTAATGTTAGCATTGCTATTCCAAATACTACTACTACTGCTGATGCTACCACTATTACTACTACAACCAGTCTCATAAAATCAATAATTATAATAATCTTAGTCTATAACAGTGTTTTATATGATTATTACTACTACTACTTATATTAACAATACACTTAAACTATTCTATTTTTAATCAATAATAAATTGTTCCTAAAAAAATAACAATTTCAAAACTTTTCTTTCAAGATACAAACAGTATTTGGACGATCTATGATTAATTCTCTGGGATAAATTCTCAAAGCATCCACCTCTAAAATGAATTTTACTTTATAGACAGATAGATAGATAGATAGATAGATAGATAGATAGATAGATAGATAGATAGATAGATAGATAGATAGATCGATAGATCGATAGATCGATAGATAGATAGATAGATAGATAGATAGATAGATAGATAGATAGATAGAAACATAGATAGATAGATATATAGATAGATGGTGCTATTTGGCCTTTGCTTTTTTGATGTTCGAATAATTCTAAACAAGGTTACGAAAATACGTTCGTCATTTAAAGGAAAATCGATTGATACAGTACCTAGGTAAAATTGTGATCAATAAAACACATTTGTTTGCAATTTAGTTTTGCTTAATAGTCTGTAAACAAAGCACAAAATAACTGACAAACTGTGTATCATAGTTTGATTTCTAAAGGTTCTAGTCATATTACGATATCAATTAAAATACGACATATTTGTGACCATTTTAAAATGTATTGTCCTGTACTATGTTATTAAGTATGTCTATAAAGACCACTTAAAGTCATATTAGCAGACTTTGTTGAATCAATAAATTTATGGATAAATTGATAACAAACAAACAAGTTCAAGCAGTATGTTTAGTACGAAACTTTTACACAGCAATTAAGATTTCCTTCCTAAATGAATGACATGCCCAATTCAGTGTATGATATACCTTATTACCAAACACATGTGCTACAAATATACACAAATTGTTAATTGTCAAAAGTGGCACTAAAATAATTTGTGTTAAATAATTTTGCTTTAATCAAATTGTAATATATGCTATAACAGGATTGATACATGTATGTATGTATGTATGTATGTATGTATGTATGTATGTATGTATGTATGTATGTATGTATGTATGTATGTATGTATGTATGTATGTATGTATGTATGTATGTATGTATGTAGGTAGGTAGGTAGGTAGGTAGGTAGGTAGGTAGGTAGGTAGGTAGGTAGGTAGGTAAGTATGTAGGTATGTATGTATGTATGTATGTATGTATGTATGTATGTATGTATGTATGTATGTATGTATGTATGTATGTATGTATGTATGCATGTAGGTAGGTAGGTAGGTAGGTAGGTAGGTAGGTAGGTAGGTAAGTAGGTAGGTATGTAGGTATGTATACACACATAAAAAACGAAGCTGTATTCATAACACTACTCATTGTAGAGGGGTAAACGTTCTTTAAATAACAACAACCACTATATATCTCACTTCCTTCCTATCGAGGTAAATATTTCCTGAGTGTGTGCAGTACGTGTGGTCAAATGTAGACGCATCCCGTTGTTTATCAGTATGCTTCCGTGAACTCTTACATAAGCTTCACAAATGATACGTACGTGTAGCGTTCCGATTGACTGTTGCATGCGACCTAAGGCGGTGCTAACTGAGACTGATCTCATTGGTGGAATACATATATAAAAAGATAACTGCACATGTCAGTCAAATTTCTTTCTACATCTTCTTCATGATAGTCATTTGAATATTATCATGAACTTACTGATTCTTTTCCTTCTGCCAATCATCTATGATGTCGTCCGCAGTGAACATGTCTCTACGTTTACTGATGTATTTGATTTAGTTGCAAAGTATAATACTTTAATGGAAGAACAAATCAAGACAAAAGGTCAGTTGAACACTGTATTATTTGTTTTATTGATTCAATCATTTTCATATATGTGTAGCACTTTTAGTCATAGCAAATAAACTACGTGAATATTATTATTTGGCAATTTGGGTAACTAACTATTCCCGCGTATATGAAAATGGAATTCTAATTCGTTATGTTCTGTATTATTTGTTTTTCCTGCAGGTTTGGAGCTATGGACACGTCTTTCGAAATAATATTAAAATGCAAGTTATAGATATATATAATATTACATATTTCACCATGCAAAAAAATATATTGGCAGAAAGTATCATAACTTACACATACGAACAATAAACTAAAGTCTTAAATCATATATTCGTACCTGAAATATACATAGTTCATCCAACATATGTTTATGCCTAATCTAAATCTATGCAAAAACATTTCCATACACTGCCTGCATTGTTTGAAGTCTGTGACAGACAATAATAAAATACCTTATAAAAAGATCATTTCAGTCTAGATACTACTTTCAAAAATAGCATAATATGGTGAACGATAAAGGTTTGGATTTAAAGCGGCAAGTCAACGTTTTTGCTTGTTCACGAACTGTAGGTCTCTAATGTGCACAAATGGATAACCTGCTGTGACTTGAATTCTAATCCCATTTTACCAGTTAACATCTATGCAAATATGACCAACGACATTTAATATGTTGAAAACCTGCCACGAATACAATATCTTGTTCATTCAGATATATTGAATAATCACTAGGAACACATGATAATTGTAATTTTTGGTCTCCTTTTATAATGCATATATGTGCATTACTAGCAACGATTTTATCTTGTCATCGAAAGCAATGAATATTTTTTAATTATGAATGAAGATAAGTTTACCGCCTTTCAATCTGCACATTTAGGCGTTTTTAGCAACCTTTCTGGAAGGGCAACTAATATATTCGTCTAAGGGTTTCATTCTTTCAGTGTTATGGTCACCTTTGTATGATATAACAAAGAACCATATGCTTTTATTAGCATAATAGACACGTATAAACATGGAAAACCTACAGGATTCCTTCTGCGTTATAATTCAGTTCGTCTTGTATTAAATGGTACCAAAAAAGTATTCTTTCTTCGTCGGTGTTTTCTTATACATACCTTTAATATATTCGTTGCAGAATATGACAGACCTAGATTCAAGGTTTATACAGAACAATATGTCTCCACGGATTATGTAACGTTTTACTTAAACGAAACGATACAATTCAGTGACGTGCGTGAAAATGTCAAAGGCTGCTATAATAGTAGTACCAGTGTATTCCAGGCACCTGTGTCCGGATTGTATCTATTTTATATTGGACAAACCGAACCAAGAGGTGATTTATTGCAAGCTGATATTGTAAGAGGTAATGGCCATGAAATAATAGGTTTCTTAGCTTCTTATATTTTGAATACTAAAAACGAGGTTTATGTAATCGCCAAT
Organism: Potamilus streckersoni; assembly: GCA_016746295.1. Classification (NCBI taxonomy): domain Eukaryota; kingdom Metazoa; phylum Mollusca; class Bivalvia; order Unionida; family Unionidae; genus Potamilus; species Potamilus streckersoni. The sequence continues at coordinate 110,253 of JAEAOA010001086.1, forward strand.
TTAGATGCTGACGAAGACGTTTGGATAGAATGCGCAATTTCCCAATGTTGGTCTAGATATGGTTTCTATTTAATGTTTTCCGGGGTACTGTTACAAGAACTATAGATGCAGATTTGTATCTCTTTTAATAAATATTTTCTCACGCAATATTGTCAGAACAAAGCAGCAGACAACGGCTAATTTCTCCAAATTTCTTCATCCCTATTAGTACATGTGTACACACCAGTTTAGAACAACAATGTCCATTTGAAAGAATTCTCATTTTGTAACGTTAATAAACTACTCTATGATATCACCACAGACATTTTTTGAAGTATGATTCTTATTCTGAAGTACGAAATGCTGAAAACGGAATAAAATGTCTGCTAAAACATATCAGCCTTTGTTCTAAGATATTGGAATGAAAAAGCCATGAGAAAATGTGAATTGGCTCCAAATTCGAGTCTGACAATAGACAAGCAAACACAAAAACAAAGGTTCCTACAAAATAGAAGAACAAATTTACCTGGTCAGCGTAGTACTAGTCAAGCAATACAATTTTAGAATAATTGAAACCTAGTGTTTCTTTTTTTGGACTAAATGAATAACAAAAAACACAGAGTGATGAATGATTGGAATATATAAAATGAAATGAATAAATAAAATGAAATATATATATATATATATATATATATATATATATATATATATATATATATATATATATATATATATATATATATATATATATATATATATATGAATACAAAACTAATACACTGAATTTCCCACTCTTATCATGCAATCGATGCAATTCACCCTACACACACTCACGAAATGATAAAGAAAGAAATAAAATACAAAAATGTGATTCATTGGCCTCAAGTCCAAAATGAGATCACTTAATCTCTCGTCTGCATCAAGATTTGAGATTCACGAAATCTCTTGAGATTAAACAAAGAAAAATGAACAATATTCATAACGTTATACTATTGTTTCTACTAAACAATACTGTTCAACTAAATACGGAAATAGATGAACACAAATAGATGAACACACATCACTTTAAAATGGAATTCACTTGATAAACTGTGACTACAGTTTATTCAATATACGAACTGAAACTCTGCAGTTTCACTGGATCCCTTTAAAGCGACCATTTGAAGAAGAACAAGATTTGGCAGGGTCACCCGAAGACAAGAGTACGCTGGACGATATATCGGTGGAACTGGCATCTCGTGAAATTTCTCTTTATGGCGCCTAATTAATTCAGAATGAAGTTAATCGCGAACTATGATCCTTAATACAACCATTGGGGCTCATAAGTTAGAGATATCATACATGAACATTTCGTACATTACACTGCGGATATTTTTCAAATTCAATGGCGACCAGCTTAATTCTAGTCATTATTGTTTGTGCTTTTAATGTTTTGTTCACTGCCATGTGGTCTTCTAATATCTCCTTTAATAAACTAAATAGACTAGATTCTTCTTGATCGCAGCAAATGATAATCGCCTTTGATTGGTTCAACAACCAGTCTAAAATCGTTGATAACGATTCCTTTAAACACATTGCATATTTCGTCCCATATGATGATCTGAAACTATATCGTTTTTCCTGATTTTATAAAGTACGAAGCTATTAATGTGGTAAATTCTGGTACATTTCCTGACCACAAATTGTATTAAACTTACCATCAACAAATTGGATTTGTGGTCGACTATCACTATTCGCTTTATAAGTTCCAAAAATGTAGAAAGCGTTACTGGTTATTGTTTTTACCCCTATAGGAAAGTTTATGCTTTTATTCCAACATGGAGATTTATTCTATTTTAGTCTGTTTTATCTACCACTCTCGACCCATTCCTTGCCGTAAGTCTCTCAGTCCATATCCACATCGTGCCTTTATAGTAGGTTTTGTGACTTTTGAGCTATGCAGTTGAAAATACCATTGATTGTATGATTATCTAATGGAATGATAGTCGTAAACCACGATAATCACATGATATTATCATTTGTAAAACGGTCTGCCACTACATGTCAACGCTCCAAGCTTTTAATCTTTATTTTTACTTTAAAAAATCAGGACTCTATGTCGACTGTGCTGCCATAGTCGCGATTTACAAACAGTGCCGCATTTACCCAGGATTATTCTCATCGACAGGCGGTAATAAATTTGATCCTATCAAAGTACCTCAAGCCGTTCACTACGCGGTTAATAATCTTAGCAACCGTTAGTCATTGATCGCCTCATCGATGCAAATACCGTAGTGATCAATCTGTATTATCGACTAAATAAGAGCTAGCGCATCGAGCTTGAACACTTCCGTAGCTATTTTGATATATTCGTATAATTTTAATTCAAATAGGTGAACGACCAATATCCGTTGTGAGCGTTGTTTCTTAAAATGTGCTCTATCAATATTAGACTTTGATTATCCTCCTGGGGCTCAAGGAAAGCTTATTTTGCTAACTCCTTTTCCGCATGCAAGGCCTTAATTTGATTTTGTACATTTGCTTCGGCGAGGAAAATATGTTTAGTTCCAGTTTGCTGAAAATATTTATGCCGCACTTGTTTCACGACTATACAACTATTCTGTTTATAATTAAGGCACAGTATTGTCAACAATTAAATGTTTTAGTTAATGTTCTACAATCACTACGAAGAATAACAGGATTCACAATGAAGCGGCGATTCTTTGTGAATGTGCTACTTGCAAACCGTGGATTGACGATGGACTAGTGTGAGCTATTTAGTCTGACCGCTAAAAATCTTGCTAGTGAAAAAGAGAGGAAACTAATACCTTATGTTAAATTTAAGCTAAGAATACAAGGAGAAAATGAAAAAGGAATTTACATTAGTGCCAAATAGTACCGAAAATTCTATCAACAATCCTAATGAAATACAGTTTTACCATATTGTTTGCACCATTTTGTAATGCTATGTAGAAAGTATAGAAAGTAATGAAGTTTCTCATATCCGGTTGTGTAATGAGAACAGGCTTAGCTATTATGCAATCTACACATATATGGACGATTGCATCGTATAAAAGCCTACACACTACTCAGGTTACCAAGACAACCGGAGTAGTGATTTTAAGGGGGTATCAGCGTACATACATGCATTCATACACCTAGACGTAGATGACTTGCTGCAATACATATAGCTACATCCAATCCAAAAACGGATCGCTATAGTCAGCTCTCATCGGACATTAAATCTCCCATACGACATTGTCAGTTAAAAATGGAGTCCGTCAGCCAAATAATGTCCTATAATGTCCACTAAACTCCCTTAATATCCAATAAGCTACCGTAGTGTCCACTTAGCTCCCATAATGTCCATTATCTAATAGGCTACAATAGTGACCACTAAACTCGCATAGTGTCCACTAATGCCCAATAATGTCCAACAAGTTACAATAAGCTAAAAAAACTATTTATTACTAAAATGTTAATAATAGAGCAGGCAGTGTATCAAAGTTTTGTCACCCCATATAACATACAACCGAGAATAGATTTCACAAATCAAATAAAACAAAACTTTGACACCTGCTACTAAGGCCTGAGACGATGGTGGAAAGTACACCCACCACTGACAAACTCTAAATGACTTGTGTCTCAATTCACAATGATTCATGCTAAAATCCATACGATTAAATAATAGTTATGGTCAAATGTTCATGTAAGCAATGCTTTTCCGTGACTTTCCGCCTGCATGAAATTTCGAAATCCCTTTTGCTGGGACAGAGTCATTCACCCCATGTATCGTTGTACGCCTGTACAACGAATATGGTGAAAAATAGATTAAAGGCAAAACCAAGTTATGTATAGCCTTTTTATGTGACAATACCCCACCCACCCAACAAAATGCTCACATTTTTCATTTAACGTTCATAGAATAACATAAATAACTAATATTACACTACAATATTTACAAGTTGTTTAGTAATCTGGATTTTATATACTGGTTAACATTTATCCAAATTTCCAATGATGCCCTACTCAAGTAGTCTGTCCTATATTTTCAACTACTTTTATTTCCTTTTAACTGAAGCGAAAAGGTTGTTATGTCAGCGCCCAACGCATCAATCTAGCATTGGCGACCTTGGACTTGTTTAAATACAATAGGGGTTGGTGATCAGTCTCGAAAATTAAATCTATCCCAGAAAGATATGCCATGATACTTTAAAATTCCCCACACTACGGCTAAACATTGTTTTTCAATGAATGAATTGTTTTTCTCCCTGGGTAGCAATTTCCTACTTGAATAAGCTACGGGCAACTTATTGCCATCTTGTTACATTAGTAAAATCTCTCCCAATCCAGTTTCAGATGCATCTTTTCTTAAAATAAAGGGCTTGCTTACATCTGTCAATTTCAATATTGGTGCATTAATCAACTTCTCTCTTAGCGCATAAAAAGCCCTATCTTGTGGAGGTCTCCACATTACTTTGTTTGGTTGGCCCTTCTTTGTCAAATCAGTAAGTAGGCTAGCAATGTCTGTAAACTTTTTATTTACTTGCCCTACCACTTCCTTTTCCCTGCATAAGGGACACCCAATGGAAACCTCCATTGTCGTACAAACAACATTTACGACCCCTTTTTCTACATTGTCGCTTAAGCATGTTAGCATGAAATGCCGTCTATGTCGTCCATATCACCCTCTATCTCTTTAACTTCGTAGGGACCTCTCCACTGAACCAACAATTTGTGCTATTAGGAAGAAGCAGCAGATGCTGATCACCTACGGCGAATTTCCTATATCGCGCTCTAGGGTTGAAATATTTGGTATATCTACGTCCCGATTTCATGAATTCCTCACGTGCCATCTGACATGTGCTCTCGAAGTTTTCTCGCAGATCTAGCACGTACTGATAGGTAGTTTTTATTTCCTTGTTCTTGACGTCACACGTCCTAAATTCGTGTAGTATCTGCATCGGTTCTCGAACTGTTCGACCGTACATCATTTATAAGGGTGAAAACCCTACACGGCACACGAACAGAACCGCGTTCAAATAGCGGGCCCAGTTCCGCGCACATTTCTGAAGCATGTGTTTCAGTGTACCATTAAACGTCTCCTTTAGTCCATTGCTCATCGGATGGTATGAAGTAGTGTTCAACTGTTTGATGGACAACATCTCACTTATTTCAACCATTAGGTCAGAGGTAATCCATAAGGATTTCTTCTGGCACCCCAACCCTACTGAAGATATTAATAAAGGCTGCAGCCACTCGTTTAGTTACAATAGTCAATAACGCCACGGCTTATGGATCCCTGGTTGCGTAATCAACGAAAGTTAGAATATATTTGATCTTTCGTTCGGTAACTGGTTTTATGAGTCCCACAAATCCACCGCAACCCTCCTAAATGGTGTAGCTATTAATGGCATCTGTCCTAAGGGCACCCTTATGACCCACCCCTTACCTACGGTTTTCTGACACACGTGACAAGACCTACATAACTGTATGACATCGCCATTAACACCAGGTCAGTAGAGTTCATCGACTACTCTGCTGGTGGTCTTCGCCTTACCCAGGTGTCCTCTCATACTAGATTCATGTGCCTCCCTTTGTACATGAGATCTATATATCTGGGGTACGACGATTTGCCAATACTTCCTGCCCTCCGGAGTGACAAACTCCCTATGAATTAGCCCGTTCTTCTAAACGAATTTTGAGCTCCACCCCCATTGCAGTGTTTAATAGCACCTGACGCAATCTTCTCAATGCTAGACTTAATGGATTCGTTGCCTTTCTTAATCTTGCTTAAACTCTTCACGGGACATTTCGGATATCGACTCAGGGACTTTCAATTTCTTAAACGCGTTTTTCTCTCGCCGGATTCTTGCTCTCAATTTCACTGCCTGGGCGAAAGGTATTCTGAAATCAGCCATGGTTGGAAGACGGGAACCTTTAACATTACTGATCGTGAGATAGTAAGTAAGGTTTTCCTTACAAAGGGCAGCTACAGTTCCTGTTAAGGTGTTTCTACCGTGACCGTAGTTACAGGGATGCGACCGATCGTCTTATCGAGTTGCATACATGGGGACTACCACCCAATTATTTGGTTATTGTGCAAAAGATTACGTTTGATCACTACACCCGTGGAACCAATGTCGCGTAATACTACGACTTCCCGACCGTTCACGAAGCCTTTCGCAGTTGGGAAAAAGACACGTGCCAAGTGAAAGCAAACCTGTTAATACCTGCGTAAAATTAGTACACGCACATTTACTCTGTATAGCCACGGCTGCGTTATGTGTAAAACCCTTCATTTTAGGACATTTAACTTGAATATGACCCCAATCGTTACTTAATAAACATTATATATACTGACTACCTGTATCCCTAATCGACCTACCAGCCCCAGCTGATTTCATATGCTCATTAGGCATCGGTCTCGTAGACTGGTTTCCAGACCTAAAATCCTTTGAAACCACTTTATGGGTTGCAACATGAGCCTCGTCAAACACATCTGCATGCTTGGCCATATCTTGAACAGTTAAGAAGACTTTCTCTTTCAGAAACTGATATAGTTCCCTACCAACAATTGATCTCTAAGCAAGAAATCAGTCAAGCCTTCAAATGTTTTCACCGCCTTGCCGCATTCAATCCACCGCTGGAAATAATTAACTATTCCCACGATGTTCTGACGAAACGTTTCACACCTTTATGGCTTGCTATACATGAACCTTTTACGGAAAACCTGTTCAGTCATCTCGTATCTTTTTAGAAGTGCTTCCATCAGGACGTCGTAATTAAACACATCGTCTCTAAGAAGTCGTGATTATACATCTAGTGCCTTACGCTTTAATAATGCACTGCGATGCTATGCCAAATCATCTCGACTCCACTTCTGGTTTCCGACAAAACGTTCAAACCGATGAAGATAGCTATCCATGGTATTTTTTTATTATCAAAGGGGTAATTTAAGACCCGTTAATTTACTAGAAGCAAAAAAGGTGTTCTCCTGTCCTAGCTATTGCTAACTCTAACTGACGTTCATGATCTCGTTGCATTGCTCTTTCTTCTGCCTCTATGATGTCAAATCGTCTCTGCATTTCTAATTCCCTTTCTTCCCTATCAAGTTGTTGGGCCAGTTCAGTCTTTATTTCTTCAACTTATATGATTTCCAATCTTGCATTCTAACTCTACCCGCCTTTTCTCCGCTACCCTTTTTTACCTTATCAAGTTGTTTGTTTATCAGTCTTTCTTTCCTCAGCTTCCCTTCTCTTTCTAATTCCCCTTTTCCCTTTCTAATTCCCTTTCTAATTACGTCGCATTTGCCATTAATAAATTTCATTAATACATTTCAAGCTCCACCGATCATACCCAAATTCTTTGCACAAAGCGACAAAAAAGTCCTAAAAGGGACAACATGACTGCTGTAGCAATTTGAATTTTGAAAAACAAGCTAACCTTATCTTTCTGATGAGGGCAACCAAAACAAATGACTGTATATTTGTACTGGACCCACACACTTTGAACAACTAATCAAATAAAACACCTTCTTCAAGATTAGTTTCACAATAATTCCAAAGCAAAATGATAATAATTCACTTAATCCAAGCGAGAAGATCCACGTCTGACACCATTGTAGCAGAATCGAAACCGAGTGGGATTTCTCTGTTGGGAGTAAATGAATAATATTAACGTGTCACCAGTTATAAAATGTTGTGTGTCAACGATATTTCTTTCAGAAGTCTTAAAAACACAGCTATGACTACATTTACAACCTCATCCTCTTTAAACACGCTCTCAAATCATTGATTTAGAGTGAAACTATCAAAGTTAGATGGCAACCCCTCGTGTCGGTGTTATAAAATTGGCCCGACGCTTCCTAACTGCGTCTCATAAGAGGCTACTAATTAGAGAAAGCCCTTGTCGATGGAGGAAACGATGTTGATAGTTGATTATAGGAATGTTGCAGTGAATAACAAAACCAATACAATCTTGCCAACCCTATTAGACTTGGTTCCCTCATACCGATCAACAGGTATGGACAAGGTAGTCATTCGAAGACTTAAAATTTCCATACTTATATAAACCACTCCTGCATTTTCAAAGGCTAAGATCCACCCAAGTGCGTTTCGTACAACGAACCATTTACTTTATTATAAATTGTTTCGATTTCCATCAACGTACTCAATCGTGAATATAAAGATCACCAAGTGAAGAAACAGTCTAATACAATAAACGTTCCTTGCATTGCAAATTCATGAAAGAAGCAAACATTTATTATAGGCTATAACATTGATGTTTTCACGTTAAGTTTTTTTAAGCAAAGTATATACCGTCGTTCATACTAAGTACCTTTTCATCTTATTATTAATTGATACGCACCATTTATAAACCCCCTTACTCCGGAAGCATTATATATTGCCATCACGATCTTATCCTTTTCTTTGATTTTATTATCGTCGGTTATTTATTATAATAAGCCTTTAGCAACTATAAATAGTATTGCACACAGTCTTACAGTATTTGTGTCACGGAATTGTATTATGTATTAAATCCATGTATTCGGGTTTCATTTTTATGTACAACGATACCAGATGGTTAATTTTTTATATTGTACAATATTTCGAAACAGTGGCTTCGACGCATCCTATACTGCAGTTGCTAAGTGCTTTCGATGGGAAAAACCTATATTCATCAAGCCCACATATGATGTAGGGCTACATCCTCTACGTATAAATACATCACCGTATGAGGAAAACATTACACTACGGAAACGTCTTGTCTGTGAGTAGTCCACTGAATGACTTGCAGATCTCCAGGATTAGAGATACGAGAGTTGGTTATTTATTTCATATGTATATTATAGGTTATGGCAATTGCAATGTCAATATTATTTTTGTATTTTGTATATGTAGCTCAGGCTTGCATAGGATAAGGTAAATGTTATCTCTTCTTCTATGTTCCATAACAGGAGATCTATGTTAGCAATTAAGTTACGTTGTATTAAAAGCCATTTAGTACGTTAGGATTCATATCAGACACAGGTAGATTCACTTCTCAATCTGTTTTTTTTTTTTGCTTTGTTATGTTGTGCAAAAAATGAAAATTAGCATAGATTACGGTACATAACTTCATTAAATGTTATCGTATATGTCCATGTCATTCTTAGTAAACGGTGTTAGATTTATTTTCATTTGATCAGAGATGACGGGATGGCTGCTGTAGAGATAACCATAAAGCTGACCATGACATATATATATAGAGCTGTCCATTGTGATCAGAGTCGAATGGGTAAGAGCTGGCAAAAGAGTTGACCGTAGCAGCTGTAAAGCTCACCTAAGATAATCCGTACAGCTGATATTGAACATTTGTTTTTGCTGGTTGAGTAGCAGGTGATCGCACGTTGCTGACGGATTGATTGGCGCTGATTGCCTGATCGACCAAGTGATTAAATGGTGTTCGGTGATTACCCGTAAAGCTGATTGCTTGATTGACCAGCGTGACTAGTAGCCAACTATTCCAGTGACGGTGTGTTTTGTGTAATTTCATGCACGTTTTCTTTTAGCCGTTGACTAATTTTGGAATTTGTTATACCTAGTGTTTCGGGACTGTAAATATATATTGTATGATATCTGTCCCATTTTACATCAGTTTGCTATTTGAGTACAGTACATACATTTTCACTATTTGAGTGAATACGTCTTTTACCTATAAGAAAATAGTACATAATTGTTACTACATGAGTACAGTAAATCATTAGTTTCGTCGTGTGAAATTACTGTGAATCATTAACCTTCGTCATTGTAATCATTTAGTTGTATTCAAATTGATCTTATTCATGCACGTATTAATCATAATTAGTTTTCCATTTGAGGAATCCATACACCAACATTATATTCATATCAACCTTCATTAGGTTTTCGTTATAAATCTGACACCAATCCCGTTATCTTGTTACAGTTGTTGCGCCTTAAAGTATATAAAATAATTGTTCATTCAGTCAATCTTATGAAGCATTGATACATAGCTAACACTTTAACACAATTATAAGCTGTACCGATTAATTTAGATACAACATAATTTGCCAAACGTGTTAGCTATCACAAATCCCATTTGTGTGCTCGTCCATCTCAAGTTATCGTAAGTTGTTACTGTTTCGCCATATACATTTACTTACACCTTACTGCAAGAAAGTCAATGGGAATCCATTGTGGTTGTCGAGGATATTCCTCGAAAAGACGTTGGGATCGTGTCTGACGTGCGTCAAACACGTTTTATAACATTTCATATGTTTTTAGAAGACAAAAAACAAATTAAGCTTTGGATTATGAGTAAACTGCATAATCGTAATTCCAGTTTCACGTACATTATATAAAGAGTGTTTCAATGAAGTAAAGTACATTTTTTCTTAATATGTGTAAACTTTAAAAGTTAAGCACAAACGTTGGCAAAACAGCCCTTACCTCATTCGCCTAGCATATGCGTCCTTATTTCTGCTATGGGATGAAAACATCAGAAATGGCTCAATAATATTTCTATAATGTATTCTAACTAAACTTCCTTCACTAATCAATCAAGAAGAACTACAAAGGTTGAATAACTTTTTAAAGTTGAAAAGTTGCAGGATGCAGTTGATTTAATCGTAAGGCTGCTAGAACAAGTAAATTTTCCACGGTATATACACATCTTCAGACAGCCGAAAGCCTTGTCAAATATTTAATTGACGAGGAAGCTAAGACGATTAAGGATACTTGAAAGGAAAACAAAAAATGAAATGAAGGCAAGAATAAATACATCATTCTCAAAACACAATACCGACTGAATAAAGGTACAGGTAACATTTTAGAAATTGCACCATGCAGATTATATACTTATAAAAAGCTGCTAAACACCAAAAAGTCATCACGTAATAGACAGTTTTAAAAGAAATGGCAGCAAAAAAAGACTCAGAATAAAATGGACACTTTTAGGGCCACCCAAATATCTAGTACATATTAAAGCTAATCAATGATAATCATGTGTTTTTATATATGTTGTGTGCTTGTGTATGTCTTTGTTTTCATTTTGAAATTATAAAACCATTGAATCCATAAATACTTTTGACCCTATAAACACTCTTGATACCCAAAGCCCAAGCCAGTTTTAAATATATGCCCATTTCAGCATAGAATTTTCCATATTAACCCATCCAATATCCCTTATGTTATCATATGGCTACTGATAAATACTGTATAAACCCAGTTTGTCTCTCATACAACAACTTATATGTCATCCGACACTTATGTTCTTAATTGTATACGTATGTCGATGACATATCGGTATATTGGTGAACCTTCCTCTTAAATGGGATATCCTTTGAACACATATAGCATGATCGTACTCTGGTATTCCTTCCGTACAACAGTTACGTAACTTCGTTATTAATATCTGACCAATACGATGTTGCACACTACGGGACCCATGTGCTACATCCTGAATGTTTGGAGATATCAAGCTCGAAACTCTGTCAGCCATCTAAAAAGGTAAACTTCATATATATGTATGGCGTCATGTTCTCCAAGATGAATAGTGACATTGTCTATACATCAATGTATCGCCCAAGATATCAGCAACAGTTACATGCCTCACGGTACGAACCCAATTCCCATAGTAAACCAATGCAAACACCATATTATCAAAAAATTCAATAAACTAAAATTTCTGAGTGCCCATGATCAGTAATGATGGAACCTGGATGTCAGCATATGTGTAGAGGAACGGATAAGACCCGCAGCATTTTCTGGACCTGCATATGCTTGAAACAGCTGCTTTTAATTCCGTACCAGAATTAGGAACTAATTTTAGTAATGAGTGTTTAACACTCAAGACTGTTGATGAACTGGAATTTTATCAATGAAACAATATCTTTGTTTTTCTTCACTTACAATTAGGATAAGCTCTCAAAAGATTATTTTTCCTAAAATATAACTTGCTTTATTAACCCACACTAGCCAGTAAAACCCATATATAATCTGTTTAATATTCACCCATTTACAGGGTGGTTGCCATTTTTCCATACCATTTGTACCGTGTGTTCTTTAGGAACTTTTAACTTGTGAAGCTCCTGTATCGCTATATCCACATCACCTCGTCTGTTTGCATAATGGAAAACCGAAAATCGAACATAGCTGAATGAATAGATCCCTTGACATTTCCAATCGTTAAATGATACAACATATGGAGTCATTTTTCATTCTTTGAGTTTAAATATTGTGTTATATATGTACGTTTGCTGTGAATCATTGAATGCATTGCCTATTCATTCCAATATTCTCTCCAGTCAAGAACAGGTCAGTTGATATTTACTTCATAATTGCACCTCAATGTGCACTACACATCGGATATTCCTTTATAATAACAAAAAGACGTAAATTACACTATCATTATAATAACTGACACGGCCAAACGCAAAGAGACAACGTTTCAAAGTCAAACCGCAACATAGGAAAGACGATGAATTTTTGTACACAGACTGTTACATTAAATTCAGTAAAGCCAATAATTATGGCATTTGTGTTAGTGCATTTTAGATTTATTTGTCGAAGAGAATATTTTACCATTTTGTAGAATGTCTTGTACAACTTGTATATACCTAATACATATATATTGTGCGGCTTCAGCTATTGAAATTATTAAGTCGGAATATTGGAGAGGTCCATAATGAAGAAATTGATAAGTTATGAAGTCTAGTTTAAAGCACGATTTTTTGATGCATTTCAACGCAATCAATGTGCCGTTCATAACCTGGCATTTTTGAAAATATCTAGATTGGATCAACTACCTCAGTAATCATACATATTTAGTATTATTTCAAATATTAAGTCATATGTTGGAACCTGATGCATTTATTTAGTTAAACGTATACAGCTTTGATCTTTATTATAGCCCTGTAAGATTTTCCAATATTTTGTTTTTAAAAGGAAATTATAAAAAACATAAACAAGAGTCTCCTTTCAATGACTTCTACATCATGATCATGTTAATATTGCTATTGCACTGATTATATATTATCTAGCCATGTCTTTCAAAAAATTGTTTTCTTTCTTGTATTTGATATTGATATGATACTTTCACATACAAATTAAAAGAATGAGATCTACAGAAGTCGAAATGTTTCACATATTACGTTTCAATATAGAATTCATGATGGTAGTGTATGCGATGTATGCTACTTAAAAATACGTATGCATAAAACTACCATATTTATTAATTTCTTGTTTAGAATTTTTGAGTATTATGTAATAATTGAAATATATGTCTTTTATTAACCCTATTGGATGTTAGGCTCAGTCAAACCGTACCTAACTGACAATAGTGGCCAGACACCATCCACTACATTATCCTGACAATCTGAGCTATATTGCGTTTCATTGTTTTGGAGCGGATGACACATTGATAGATATTGAAAGGAATAACTTTCAATATAACGAATGTATGTATATATCAAGAAAATAGCTAAAACAAAGTTTGAATGTTTGCTATTCATTACCTTTCTATCACACTTCAAACACCCCTTTGTCTTCGAGTGACCCATATTAAACAAATTATTACTTAATTAGCGGCACTTATTAATCCACAAGCAATTGAAGTGGCTAGAAAATTGTTATCTACTATTCAAATCCACATCTATTAGCCATGATCATAAATTCACTATTCAGGATTCTATGTGTATTGAATAAAACGTATGCATCTGCTAACTTAGGGTCACACATACAAACACATTCCCAAGATTAAAGAGTATACACATACACAAACATAATCCTGCTGACAAGAAAAGGAGCGGTTATGTTGCAAATATGCTAGCACATTCGGTTAGTGAATCGCACCTGGGTAGGAACATTACCTCAAACATACACCAAATACATCACCAAATATATATTATAGTATAAATACCGACAGTAATTATGTGTTTTGAAGGATAAGATAGTCTTCTATTGCTCTTTCTATTCTTTGTATTTCTCTAACGCAAGCTTGAATCGGTTAGTTTGTCTATGTTATATAGGTTTCTCTTTATAAAATAGCTCATGATTCTCAGACTTCACAGTTTGTGTTCTTTCTCATATATCAATTAATCTCAAAACACTGCCAACACGTTGGACAGGACGAACTCAAATATGACGTCAGCATTAAAGGATATGAGTACAATCTTAAAATGATGTTTCATTACTCTTTATTACCAGAATACAAGGATCCAAATTTGCATCAGACATTATGCATATATTTGTGACATAATGAACAAAAGAAAGGTCGTATCGGAATGACTCATGATATGTTTGCTAATACAACATTCGAAATCAAGAATATGAATTCCCTTTGTCATAACTAATGTTCTGTAATCGATTTTTTAAATTTTAGTTAATGTGTATATTGTAATATAAGACCTAGAAAATCCTTCATTTGAATGACTCCACTAAGAAAGACTCTTAGCTAACTGGATTGTATTGTATGCGATTTAGTTGACAGCTGTTTCCATTGACACTATATATATATATATATATATATATATATATATATATATATATATATATATATATATATATATATATATATCCTGGTGTCAGGATAGTGTGACTGGGTGGGACATCATGCTGCATGTCTGCATCGTGATGCCACAGTGCTAGACATCACTATAAACTGCCACACCACATATATCGTAGCGATAAGACTGAAACATTTTTAAAGCTACATTAAAAATTATAAACTCCACACCACACCACAATAATCGCAATCCCATAGAACAGCTTTATGAGAAAACAACATAAGTGGGATCTAAAATTCAGAAAATAAAGTGGTAGATCGACAATTGTAAATTACAAAATTGTTATCTTATTATTATTATAAAGTGATAGATAGACATTTGTAAAATATTAAATCGTTATATAATTATTTTTAGTAGTTGTAGTAGTAGTAGCAGTAGTAGTAGTAGTTATAGTAGTATTAGTAGTAGTAGTTGTAGTAGTAGTAGCAGTAGTAGCATTATTGTTACTATTATTGTTGTTGTTGTTCTTGTTGTAGTATTATTAACATCTTTAAAAATTTTTTTATTGAAACTGGTACATAGATAAATATCTCATGAAACTCTTCAATCCTATGACTAAATGTTCCTAACAATATTGCACGATACAAATTAATAACAGCAAATCACTGAGGCAAAAAACATAGAAATAAAATTCCTTACCACACAACTTTATGAGAATATTAATAGGAAGCAATACCATGATTTAAAAATTACTTTATTACTTTCATATGTAATATTCCTGCGGCAAAACCATCGAACGAAAGCAATCATATTCAATTAAAGTTTTAGTTGATAGTTTAAATTGACTAAGTCTCTAGTGCGTTTAAAAAACAGGATGGAAATTAAATTAAAGCAATATCAAGCACAGCAAACATTATGCCACAAAATAAGATTAGGTAAACATATATCAGAAGCTCTCTAAGGAATATATGTGTAGTTGGGGAATAATCACAAAAATATTGTTTTATGGCTATTCAAACACAACAATTGTACTGTAATCTAGTTAGTCCAGCTATACCACTACGATCAGATTTATCAAGTTATTCACAGTAGACGATAGGAAAACAAACCATTACAGTGTCAAAATAAAAGAAAAACATAAAAAAAATATTAAAAACAAATTGAATTTGTTAATTTTGTTATCAGCGGTACAAATGCCACAGAAATTTATCACTAGCAAGTTTTTTTTGTTGTTGGACAGATATTATAAAGAATTTAAAAAGGCTACACGGTGTGACACGATAAAATAAAAGCAAATCAATTTGCTGTTATTAGTAGTGGTAGTGGAAATAGGCACTAAATACAATACTAAATTGTATGAGTAGTAATTAAATATTTACTTACAAACATTTACTGACTCTTACCAAAATGTCACTGCAACAGAAAATTTCCTCGGTGTTAATAGGTCGACAGCTTGTAGAGGTCAGATTAAGGATCAATCAGCTAATAATCATACTCTATTTGTTTTCGCACACCTGCAAGCGTACCTATGTTATTGCATTTGTTAAAATCCCTTTACAATCTCTATTTTCGCCGTTCCTACCAGAGAATTTGTATATACAATTTCTTACATACCTACAGATCTCAAACATTACTAGATAGTGTTGCTTTGCTAAAATTACGACAGCTGTACATTGATTATAAAAGGAATATACGACAACCTGCACGAATGCAACTGCAGAAATAACTCTACAAGGATAACCGTAAATGACACGCAAAAATTTCCTTATTTTTGCTAGTGTCAAAACCACCACATCGATCCATTATTCTTCAACAATTGTAATCCCATTATGAACTGCTTGCTGAGAACTTGAACAAATATGTATAATACTTTAATATAGGAAATGGCTGTAAATTCCCTACAACAACAAAATGATAATCCTAAATTAATCCTAAACAAATTCATGACAATTATAAATATTATGAGTATAAGTTGTAGTAGTAGCTGTTCAACTCTGACCGAAATTTATGTTCCTAACAATAATCGCAATCCCATAAGAACAGCTTTACGAGAAAACAAAATAAGCGGGATCTAAAACTCAGAAAATAAAGTGATAGATCGACAATTGTAAATTACAAAATTGTTATATTATTATTATTATTATTATTATTATTATTATTATTATTATTATTATTATTATTATTATTATTATTATTATTATTGTATTATTATTATTGTTATTATTATTATTAGTAGTAGTAGTAGTAGTAGTAGTGGTAGTAGTAGTAGTATTAGAAGTAGTAGTAATATGTTAACACGAAGCAATACCATAATTTAAAAGTTACTTTGTTACATTCATATGTAACATTCCTGCTGCAAAACCATCGAACAAAAACATTCATAGTCAAATAAACTTTTAGTTGATAGATCAAACTAAGTTTCTAGCGCGTTTAAAATATATCATGGAAATTAATGAAATATCAAGCACATAAAACATTATACCATAAATGCGATTAGGTAAACAAAGATCATACGCGCTCTCAGCAATTAAAGTTTAGTTGTGGAGTGATAACAGAAATATTCAATTATTATGGCTATTCGAGAACAACAATTTTACTGTTATCTAGTTACAAACGCCACAAAACGTTGGACAAAAAATATAAATAATTTAAAAAAGGCTATACAGTGTGACACATTACATCAATGTATGTATGTATGTATGTATGTATGTATGTATGTATGTATGTATGTATGTATGTATGTATGTATGTATGTATGTATGTATGTATGTATGTATGTATGTATGTATGTATGTATGTATGTATGTATGTATAGAGACAGACAGACAGATAAATATATATATATATATATATATATATATATATATATATATATATATATATATGTCTGTATGTTTGTGTTTGAATACATGAATTCATATACAAGTATTCGTTGCAATTACTAATGGCTGGGTGAACTCATGTATATAGATCGATTGATAGTTAATTTATTTCTGAAATATACTTTATACCACTTTCTGTGTACGTGAGTGTATTTGTATATGTTTATTTTTTATTGTGTTTTATTCAGTATTAATCAACTTAATTATTGATCATGTTTGAAGACCTTATATCACGGTTAGGTGTTTACTCTCTATATACGCTGTAAGTTTACAGTCGGATGTTTGAATCACTCTGGCATGCACTCTTTGTAATAGACTAGGAATAAGGAACATTTACAACAAGTTGTACACGTCTTGTTCACTACAACAAGTGTATTTACAGCTTGGAAGAAGTTCTCTGTGAGGGAATGGATTGCTGGGTGTTACATTTTGACAAATTTGGAAGCATTAAAAAGGGGGCCCCGAGTGGCCGAGTGGTCTAAAGCGCTGTCCGTTACGGATCACTGCCATCTCACCTCTATCTGCGTGGGTTCGAGTCTAAGATTCGGCGAATGTGGATATGTGAGAGAGCTTGCCAGTAGCTTCTCGTGGGTCGGTGGTTCTTTCCGGTGATTTCCCGGTTTCTTCCTCCACCATTAATACTGGCCACCATGTATAGCCTTTCCTGTGCTGAAAAATGGCGTTAAACCCCACAACAACAACAGAAGCATTAAAAAGAACCTCAGAATTTGGATATCTGCACAATGTATGTTATATTACAACTAGATATCCCTGTGCTAGATATGACAAGAAAAAGTAGGTTTTAGTTTTTGTTTGTATATTGAATGAATTATATACCTGTAGATGGAACATTATATGCATACAATATTATATTGTACAATAGTTTTATAGACTAAACGCTTTACCTATAATTCCGTAATCGCTCTGGCTGCAAGTGGCCTTGTTGTCAAATGAAAGCTTTGCAACTGTTCCATGATGAAACCTTACAGGAAATATTCAATTTGTTATGTTTTTTGTGCTGCATGTTCAATCTGTAATTCACATTATTAATTAAAGGTAGATGGATCACATTAGAGTCGAAAAGTACTATTTTGTCAGATCCTAACCACATCATTACGTTCATATATACAATTATTGTGTTACATTCATTTCGCGTATGAGTATGGCGGTATTTTCTAGCAAAGATCACACGTGGGGGTTACTTTATACGACATTTCAGCGCTTGGCGTCAGTTTGGTTATGTATATTAATACAGGTGTTTGTCTTAGCGCTGCTGTAATTCATCAAAACGCCTACATCAGTGAGCATGACGCTTATAAAGTGACCGCAATACTGTGATTTTCATCACTTATTGTACATTACTTCACATAATCAGATGCAACATATTAACTCAGTAGAACGACCAGCAGTTCAAACTTATCTCTAGCAAACAGGACATTTCCCACTGAATGACAGAACTGCATGTGAAGTCTTTGAGGTTCAATTTTGAGTTGGCAAATGCGTTCCTGCATATTTGTATTGACTAATATCAGTATTTTGTTATCTTGAAAACTGTTAGTGATAAGCATCGCCTTTCGTTTGGAACGTTTGCAATTATTTTTGCAAGTATACAGTGTCTTCACGAGCTATCTGCACTGCCGATTTGGACGAAGTTGTTATTATCTGTCATTATCTTACACACATCAAAGTCTTCTGCTTACATACTGAGACATAATTAAAAGACATTAAAGTGTAATGCAGTAGCATCGTATTAACAAGCTGTGTCATTATTAACATTGTGCAATGTTGAGTTAGACCCTAACTATTTGCCCAGGAACTAGCAATTATGTTCCTGTGATAGAAATAAGCCACCATCTAAAGCATGGTTTCAGTGTGCCAATCCTATACTAGTCTCGCAGTCACATATTATTGTATGAGTCATTTTTATTTCTCGTGTAGGACATACAGGAAATATGTCTTTCATTATAGGTTTGCTATATCGTATAGCATGACCTTCTACAGCAGAGAATAGCTGAAACGAAAAGGCAAAATAAGCCAAGATTTCCATTAGAACATGAGCATGTTCTAACAATATTTAAGATAAAGTTAAATTAAAAGCGCAAGATTCGTCGAGAGACTAAAGAAGCCCAAACCTATCATTTTAATAGGTTTTCTTCACAATGCCACCTCCAAAAACTAATGAAAGACATTACGTAGTTGCGGATATTTGAAATGAAATTGTGCACTAATCGACCTTTCTGAGTTTTGATATTACGATCTCCTCTTTTAGTGCAGAAAGCTTTCATCTTTCTTGCGTAATCACGGGGACAAGTGGATTATGATTTTCAATCTTTGGGTATTTACATCGCTGTAAATTGTATACACAATACACAGTTCTAACGCTTCCATTAACTTGATCATTGTAATTTGAGATGCTTTAATGTCATTGTAATATTGCACATACTTTTCCATGCTAAACCTTATTTTTGGGTCTGTTTCTAAAGTGAAGGAAATATTGATGGGTGTATACCATGGATATATTTATCATTTGCTTTTGTTTCAACATGAGATAAAAAGATATAATTCGTATCAGCGTTGGATAGGATTAAACGTACCTCAAGAAAAGATCTTGCGTAACACACTCAACAGAAAGTCATAGCTGAGCTCATTTCTGCTTCTCGGATGCAATTTTGTATCATGTGCGTGCATAGTAACGATTCTTGAAAACTTCGATTCCTAGACATTCAAATTGAAAACATTTTGCTGATTGCATGAATTTATTTTGAAGCTGAATTAATGGTCCTTAAGTACAATTTTAATTTTCTTTTAACAAAGAAACTATTTAGGTTCAAGCTTGTCTCTAAACAGTTCTGAGTAGTTAGAAATATACCGCTACGTCCTTTAATAATAATAATAATAATAATAATAATAATAATAATAATAATAATAATAATAATAATAATAATAATAATAATAATAATAATAATAATAATAAAAATAATGAGAAGAAGAAGAAAAAAAGAACAAGAAGTATAGCTATTGTATATTTTAACTCCCATTCCTACTTCTTACATATAGTTTGAGAATCATTCATTTCAAAGTCACAACAATTGTTTGGAAATTCAGACGAAAGTGTCAGGGCGTGTATTAGAAGGAGAGCACCTCAGGTATGGAACATTCATGTCTGCTTTGGGGATAAATCGCCCACCTATGGTCCAAACACGCAAAATGCTCACGCATATAGCTCAGACAAGCTGTAATATGTTCGGCAGCCACATTCCGGTAAATTGCTTCGACTGGCGGGCTAAAACCATGTGATAGTAGCCAACGCGTTTTAAACCTTCACTGAAACGAGGCATGCCTACCACAGTATGAGAAGACTGAATTCGGCAGACCACTTGGAAAAAACGAATAGCTATATCCAGGAATCTTTTACCTTATTTTGCCACTAGATCCACAATGTCTTGGGCGAGAGTAAGATCGACGACGAGCAAATCTTCTTTACTTGAACCAACGTGAAAGTTGCTTGGTTATCATTCTCTCCAAAATACTGTGGCGATGGACGGACGAGTGAGGAAGCGGCAGGTGTTTGTACAAAAGTAACCGTAGCCGAAAATCCGCACATAGGCGGCTCAGGCCAATTGGTCATTCTTTACTGGCACGAAGCAGCAGTAGAGTTCGGCAGCCCCATGAGAGACTTAACAGCTCTTTTTCGGACTCTCACTGCTTACTTCCATGGAATGAGGAAGGGGCTAGAAAATGAATCCTTAAATTTGTCTGCTCTATCCATCCCTAACCAGCTAAGAGTGGCTGAAATGCAACCTACATTAGCGGTGGAACACTCCAAAGATAAATATAAAATCATTCATCTCTCCCTCTGGAAATGGAACGTACGAACACGGTTAAACATAAGTGATACTGACAGAACATATAAAGGAACTGCCCTCATTGGCAGGGATCTAGCGTAGCGAGACATAACATTGATATTTCAGCCTTCCGTGAAACATGTCTTGCAAGAGAAGACGAATTTTGTGAAACAGGCAATGGCCATGCCTTTTTTTGGTGCTGGAGGAGCGCCGTGAGTCAGGAGTAGGCTTTGCAGCGTAGACAGATTTTAACAAAGTAACTAAACTTCTAAATGCTATAAATAACAGGCCTATGCACATAAATCTCAAGTTGTATAAAGGAAAAAAAAGCATGTCATGATCACCAGTGCCTATGCCAATCTAGATGAAACAAAAAGTAATTTTAATGACAATCTTCACTATGTCATAACCTCTGTACCCAACTTTGTTGTTGTTGT
Organism: Potamilus streckersoni; assembly: GCA_016746295.1. Classification (NCBI taxonomy): domain Eukaryota; kingdom Metazoa; phylum Mollusca; class Bivalvia; order Unionida; family Unionidae; genus Potamilus; species Potamilus streckersoni. Next base: position 131,881 of record JAEAOA010001086.1, read on the forward strand.
TGTTGTTGTTGTGCTTAAAGCCATTTTTCAGCACATGATAGGCTACACATGGCGGCCAGTATTAATGGTGGAGGAAGAAACCGGGAAATCACCGGAAATAACCACTGACGCACGAGAAGCTACTGGCAAGCTTTCTCATATATCCACGTTCGCCGAATCTTAGACTCGAACACACTTTGTAAAGTTGATCATACTTGATGACTTCAATGCAAGATTTGGCTCTGACAATATTTGCTGGTAAGAGGTAAATGGAAAATATGTTCTCGGTTTCTGCAACAACAATGGTCTTCTATTGTTTCAGACCTCCGAGAAGATGAACTTATCATTACCAGCAAAGTCTTCCGCCTCCTAACTTCAACAGGACCACAATGATGCATCCCCGATCTAAACACTGTTGTCTCATTGACTACGTACTAGTCATGAGGATGGACAGACAAGATAAACGAATGATGAAGGTTATGTATGGATGTGTGGTGCATAATGTTAGAATGACCACCTCCTTGTTTTCTCTATGGCACATCACCTTTCTGCTTTGCGGATGGGAACACACTGATCAAAGACAAAGTGAAAATTATCGAAATGTGATATGAGCACTTTACCTTAGTCCTGAACTGCCTAACATCTATCAAAGATGAAGCCATTGATCAGCTGCCCCAAATGGCAGGCAATGAATCACTGGACGACCCACCAACCAAATTAGAGATCCAGAAAGCACAATGTATACCGTCTAGGGTCAAGTCTCAAGGCTCAGAATTAATCCCAGCAGAGATATACAAGGAAGTCGGAGCAGATCTGACCTAAAAGCTTCATCATTTGTTTCATCTCATCAAACCAAATAAAATGATTCCATAGGAATTCAAGGATGCTAATGCCACAAGCTCTCTCGCTAAATGCCTTCTTTTATTGGGAGGGATAACGGAACAAAATTAATTGTATATCATTTTATGAAAATGTCAATTTTAATGTTATCTATGTAGTCCAGTTTTATCACAACGATATGATGAATATATGCCAAGTAAAGGATCAAAGACACGCGAGCTCCATTGCTAAAATACAATAAACAATAACGAAAAACCACACAGGAGAAACTTAAAATACAAAACGAATTCTTCTTTAATTTTTATAACTGTTACAACTGCTACCGAAATATATAATTCGTAGAGGAATCAGAAACCCATATTCATTCCTTTCCTGGGAAGCGAGAAAAAGACAAACGCTATAAAGAATGTTAAGGGCAATACAGGGTGGGAAATTAAAATACAAGCAAAACAATTTGTATGCATTTTTATTAATATTAGTAGTAGATGAATATTAAGCAAATAAAGACAATTAATGCCACCAGTCTTAGGAAGACTAACTCACGCATTTATGCTGCTTTATCGACGGGGTGGAATACATAGAAATATTAAATTTATAGTGTTATCCTAGAACGCTCATTTTACCGTTGTCATGCATTCCAATTACACTTCAATGCTTAGATTCATAACATTATTCTGACAATGATGAAACCATTTTAGCGGCAAAATCAATTAAAATAGACCTTACACATGGGAAAACATATATTTAAAGGAAAAGACGGGATCGTTTGAATGGCGATTAATATTACTATTAAGAATCCCCCCCAAAAAAAAATTTAGCAAAAAAATAAAAAAATACGTTAGCTTTATCTTAGCATAAATGACATACGCTGTCAAGAATTAAAAAAGCTACACGATGTGAAAAAAATATATTACAAGCAAATCAAATGTGCAAATAATATCAAAGCGGTATAGTAGTAGAAATAGCAGAGATTGATGTAGTCGTTGTAAAAGTGGTAAGTGTAGTAGTAGTAGTAGTATATTATCCACAACGATATACAATTCTTACAATAATGCATGCGAAAGAAAAGGTCTCTCCTAGTATATATGAGTTATTGCTGTTAACGATTATGCCGTCAGTGAGCTGAGGTAAGGTTAGAGTTTGTCATTGACTATTATCTAATAATCCTTCAATATTTCGTTTTCGTACACCTGCCAGCACACTAACACGATAGCATCTGTTACAAACAAAAATTAAATCCATGCCAGAGATTGATATCATGTATGAAATCTAACTACACATTCTCTTTGTATCAGGTGGACGAATCTTAAGGGGAGCAAACCACATTCTTGAATGTATGTTCCTTGTATCACTGGGTATGTAAATATGTTCCGATTCACCAGTTCATCCTGAGGTCTTGATATCACCTATCAATGTATAACACATTAGCCAATGCAAAAAATGATTCCAAAATCATACATTCTACCATTCTAATTTCTCTCATCATTGCCACGTTAGTCCTTTATTTATTTTATTATGTACGTGTGTATAAACAGGTGCTTTTAAACAGCTGTCGTCATCATGATCATGAACAATCCTTCACATGAACATTGGTGGGTATCGAATTATGCATAGCCTGGCTGTTGCAAGACCTAATACGCGAATCAAAGCAAACGTAAATTTAAAAATAAGTTATTATAAAATCATTTTGAAACCAGGTGGATGTGGATATTTAAGTTATGACTCTATTCATGCATTATTAAAATGGCTTCTTATTGCTGAAATTTAAAATAACCGAAAGAACGACACGATACAGCATTCGCGATAGCGGTACACTAGTTTATGTTTCATAGAAGAAGAAGAAGAAAGAAAAAGAAAAGGAGGAGGAAGAAGAAAAACGGAGAAGAAAATGAAGTAGAAGAAGGCCAAAACAATAACTCAAAGGCGAACGTCACCCGATGATTAATTAGTCCAAACTAGTCCAAGTACTCAAGAATATATCTATTTGTGATGGTCTCACCTTGTACGTCTTGTGCTTCTTAGTCGGTATGTCAACCAAAACTAAGTCAAGAAAAATATTTCCCTGTTTTATGAAAAATGTAAATCCATTTCTAACAAACTTGTACTCACCACCGTCTTCTGATATCAAGCTGATGTTGCTGCTGGCAAGCCACTCATAAAAGTAGGCAAGTTATAAAATTTACTGGCTACGTCCAAGAAAGGTCTGGGAAGATTGAGTCAATTGAGAGCATGAACATTAACTAAAGTTTAGTTAACACTACATGCCAAATACCAGAGGATAGGACTTTAAGAATTGGATTAATAACGCAGATGTAACAAAGTTAGAGTCTAAAGAAACCTTCCAAAAATGAAGAAGGTGACAATCCTCCTTCTGTTAAACGTTATTATGTATGTACGAAATTCAATGATCCGATAAAGACAAGATTCGTCCAAAAAGGACCTTAAGAAATAGTCGATACCGTTTATCGAAAGACTAAAGAAGTATCTGCTTATTTCATGAACATGGGCAATACAATATAATAGGTAGCATTATGTTTCCCAACATCACATGAACATGGGCAATACAATAGACTAGGTATCATTATGTTTCCCAACATCACATGAACATGGGCAATACTATAGACTAGGTAGCATTATGTTTCCCAACATCACATGAACATGGGCAATACTATAGACTAGGTAGCGTTATGTTTCCCAACATCACATGAACATGGGCAATACTATAGACTAGGTAGCATTCTGTTTCCCAACATCACATGAACATGGGCAATACTATAGACTAGGTAGCGTAGCAAAGGCAGTGCCTGAGGAAAGCTATACCAAACAAATAGAATGGCAATAGCACCAGGAAAACAAACATCAAAAGCAACAGCCACTGGAAAGTAGAGTTACTTATTTTCCCTATCCCTCCATACCAACCGCTGTTTGGCGGAAATCTACGATTGAGACTACTGAGGTGAGTGTGGCCAATAAACAATCTTTTCCAGGGATATGTGTGTTTGTTAGCATTACGACCCTGTATCACCCCTTTGCTCTCGACATTGACTATATAAAGGCTCGGTGCAGTTTACAGAGGTTTTAAATTTTATTTATTTGGATTGTATGGTATGTTGTGCGTATGCAGTTTTGTTCATATAAAGATGATTATTATTTGTCATACTTCCACCCCACCTTCCACATCCAATAACACCAACACTTTATATCGTGTCCTTACCCCATAGTTTACAGGAGCTGATGCTAGTTAATAAATGGTGATTAAAATGTTCAGGTGCTGCATAATATATCCGTGCATAGATCAGTCATGAGATGATAGTGATTTTCACATTATCTTACCTCTTTGACACAACCGTCCCAAAATATTATATGTATGGAGATTGTATATACAATTTTCCGATGCAGGTAAACAATATTAAATGTATGGACTGGACCTATACGGTTCCAATACAAAATGATGGCCTAATACTATGTTTTCGAGTAGCACTGCATACCGTTGGTTCCTATCCTCCAGTACTACTGGTTACATAGAGATCAAAACCCCTCAGTTCGGAATATTTCTGAAGTAGCTATTCTATTATTCATTGCGGCATATGATATAGAACTCTTCAAACCATGCCACATATTGTGAACAACTGTCCACTGACAACGCTCCCACGCTGGACTGAAGCTCAACATGTTGCCGACGATGACTTTGTTTTATGGCTGTGCACGCAGCGCACACGATAGTGTAATATATAGAGTCCCAACTAGTTTGATCAGGAGCTCTCAAAGAAATTCCAGAGGCCAATTCATTCATGTAAATACGGATTGCGTTTCTAGAAAGATACGTGGGTAATCTCCAGGTTACATAGGAATATGTACACCATTTTCATACTCTTCATTTTGTGAAATCTATAATCTTCTTCTATATGATTAATTGTTTAGATAATTACATCTGATTAAGTATCCCTTGTTATTTATTTACAAAACGGCGTATGAGGAAATGTTTAATAGTAAACTGACATGACAGTAGCCGTACTTCATTATGCTTTTTATTATTTAGCCATTTAATTAATTTTAATTTTTATATTGATAAATTGTCACACATATACTTTCATATAATTGTATGAAAGGAGAGAGATATGGACACCGAATGAATTTTGATATATTCATTCTGATGAAGGTTAGTGCAGATGCACCTGGTTTTTATTTTATATCATTTAGGTGTCCATAATGAATGGAAGAAAATACAAATTGATTAATATACAGACTATTGCATATATAATTGTTCCATAAAATACCGTACCCATCTCTCAACCCACCATTACTTATTAAACGTCATTATTAAACGTCATTATTAAACGTCATTATTAAACGTCATTAGCGTCAATGAAGAAGTTTTAATAAAACATCAGATTCTCAGATACTCTTGAAGCATATAATATTGCCAGGATATATATAGAAATTAACAGACTGTGTGACTGACATTGTATCAGTTGCACGCAAAATAGTATTGAGTTAAAGAAACAAAATATACAAGTCCGAAATGATCGAGACCTGTACTCATCCCAACACACAAAATTAAACAGTGCTGCAAACCTTGAATATATTTACACCAATTGAATGAATTTCAATTTAATGATGAAAAAATAATGCTCATTATTATTCAGAACTACGTTACTTAAAGCGATCACGATTGGAAAATAAACATGAATTAAAGGCATCGATAGTATAACTGATAAAGCCACCTGAACTGTTGGTAATGCTGCTAAGAATGCTTTCAAGAAGACAAACGGTTAGTACGATGAAAGCAGCAAGTAAAACTTCCCAGCACAGAGGTGATGCCAGGAAGAGTCATTACAATCATAAATCATGGAAAAAAACAACCTCCAAGAGAAAAAGAACTTTACCGCTAGTCTTATAGTGTGTCCTAGCTTGAAGTTATTTGTTTAATAAAAAAAACAAATAATATAATAAAATTTTCAACGAGTATTTTTGTGCTCATTATCTAATATTCTCTATGACATTTAATTAATGACTATTCTGTGCCTAATAATATAAATGGAGAGTCATAAAACAAGTGATGAAGAAATATTGTCAGCTAAGTAAAACTAAGCTTCCGTTTCCTCGATCAATTGTTGCCCAAGTAAATGTGCGAGATAAAAGTAAGGCCTTACGCGAAGAGAAGGAGTCAGTGAAATTAGTTTTTGCTTGAGCTCCAGGTGGTCAATACAGGGTTTGGTTATGACAGCAGCGTAAAAGAAACTATGCACACTGCGGACATGAGACGTTACACCGTTTCATTTACAATTGCACGAATATATCAAAATAGCTACGAAAGTGTTCAGGCGCGATGTAATAGCGCTTGTCCGTTCGATCATCCAGATATTTTATATCGGTATTTGCGTCTATGTGTCGATGAATGACCATCGGGAAAATATGATAATCGATTGCCTAGGTGGCGGCGAGAGGTAGTTTTTATGATCATATTTATTGTGATGGTGGACTGTTGTCTATTAATAGGTTATATAAGAACACCACAAAGCATTGTACCAATCATTACAAGCACGAAACATGAGTGGACTTACACTTGTCATGATTCAATGTGAGAAATTTGCTGTGCAATTTCAGAAGCATCTATTGATGATTTCTGGAACTTATGTAAACCTTATGATCTGATGGTTGAATCAAAAAAATAGTTCGCATTTACCTTTAATCTGAATTAAATAAACGCCGTAAAGGAGAAAGTTCATTAGTTGCCAGTTCTACTCTTTTATCGTCCAGCGGATAAACTTCAGAATATTCTCCTGGAGATTCCAGGTTCAGTGTCCCAGTAAATTTTGTTATTCGTGGTATTATCGTTGTCCTCGCTTAAGCTATAGATGGGGCCGTAGCTTGATGCTGGAAACTAGGATGTGTAGTATCAATTCTATCATCACAGGGTCTATCAATGTCAGATACAAAAAAGGATTATTGATTATCATGACCAAATTTAAATTCCAGAATATATATATATATATATATATATATATATATATATATATATATATATATATATATATATATATATATATATATATATATATATATATATATATATTTATATATATATATATATATATATATATATATATATATATATATATATATTAGTTTAGTGTATTTCAAGAAATTCTCACTTAATAAAACTATGGTTTATGGTAAAATGATCCAAAGGACTAACAACCGGCGCGCTACAAAGAACATTTTAGGTGCTGTTATGCCACATCTATTACCATTATTCTCTAATTTGACACCTCCAAGTTCACCAGGCCATGCTTAACAGTGCATCAGTTTTGCTTAGCTCCATATCTCTGCAAATCGTTTGAAATATATTTTCATGAAAGTAATGCAGAAATTGGTGTTTACATCCTTCATAAACAAATATCCAAAACATTTCTTTCAAGACAAAATGTCTTTCGACGGACTATGTGGATGATTAATTCTCTGATAAGTATTACTGAAAAATAATATCTCACTGATCCCACCTCTTAGATGAGTTAGACTTTTGATAGATAGATAGATAGATAGATAGATAGATAGATAGATAGATAGATAGATAGATAGATAGATAGATAGATAGATAGATAGATAGATAGATAGATAGACAAACAGACGTACGGACAGATGTATAGATAGATAGATAGATAGATAGATAGATAGATAGATAGATAGATAGATAGATAGATAGATAGATAGATAGATAGATAGATAGATAGATAGATAGATAGATAGATAGTTTGATAGATAGATAAGTAGAAAAGAAAACGAAGCAATAGGTTACATGGCTATTTCTAAATCAGGTCTTAAAAGCGAGATCTATACATTGTCGAAATTAGATGCTGACGAAGACGTTTGGATAAACTGCGTACGTCATCTTCATTGTAGGTCTAAAGGTGGTTTCTATTTAATGTTTGAAGGGTTACTGTTTCAAGGACTATAGATGCGGCTCTTTGTCTCTTTAATAAATATTTTTCACACAATATTGTCAGAACAAAGCTGCAGAAAACGGCTACTTTCTCCAATTTTTCTTCATCCCAATTAGTACACGTGTACACATCAGTGTAGCACAACACTGTCGATTTGAAGGAATTCTCATTTGCTAACGTTAGTGAACTACTCTATGATATCAACACAGACGTTTGTTGAAGTATATTTCTTATTCTGAAGTATGAAATGCTGAAAACGGAATAAAATGTCTTCTAAAACATATCAGCTTTTGTTCAAAGATATTTTAATGAAGCATCCATGAGAAAATGTCAAGTGGCTCCAATTTCGAGTCTGACGAAAGACAAGCATTAACAATAATAAAGGCTTCAAATAAAATAGAAAAATAAAGTTACATGGTCAACGTAGTAATAGTGAAGCAATACAATTGTAGCCGAATTCACGTAATCCAGCAGAAAAGTTCCCACTTCTGGCACCATTGTAGCAGAATTGAAACCAAGTTGGATTTCTCAATTTAACTAAATGAATAACATAAAAAACAGATTAAAGAATAATTGGAATTTATGAAAATACAAATATGTATGTATGTATGTATATATATATATATATATATATATATATATATATATATATATATATATATATATATGTGTGTGTGTGTGTGTATGTGTGTGCGAATACAAAACAAATGCACTGAATCTCAATTTCCTATCATACAATTGATGCAATTCACACAACACACACTCACAAAATGATAAAGAAAGGAAACATACACAAATGTGATTCATTGGCTTCTAGCATAAAATGAGAGGCACAAATATATCATAAATCACGTAAAATGAAAAATGAGATTTTTTGATCTCTTATCAGTACTCATAATGTTATTACTATTGTTTCGACTAAACAATACTGCATTCAACTAAAAAAAAACAAATAGATGAACACAAATTGATGAATGCGCATCACTGTAAACTGGAACTCACATGATAAACTATGATTCTGCAATGTATTCAATTTTCGTTCTGGAACTCTGCAGTTTCACTGGATATCTTTACAGCGACCATTTGGAGAAGAACAAGATTTGGCAGGGTCACTGAACCTGGAAGCGACAAAAGAATATTTTGAAGACAAGAGTTCGCCGGACGGTATATCGCTGGAACTGGCAACTATGTAAATTTCTTCTCAGCATTAAGAGGTCAGTGTTAGGACTTGTCTGCCTGGTGTCAGGATATTGTAAATGGGTGGGACATCATGCAGTATGATGCCCCAGTGGCAAACATGGTAGAGATATGACTGAAGAAAAGTTAAAGCTACGTTAAAAATCTAAATCACACACAATTGATAATTAGAATTATCGATCTTATTTACTTAATCCAGACGCAAATAATTCCTGGGATGGTCAACTTTGTCTAGGCATCCATTTTAACCTCGATATGGTGGCTTGGGATGATATCCTGGCACATACCTAGGGGTGTACTGTAAAATAGTATATGAAACATATTCAGCAAATAGTAGCAATACTGTCTATATATGTAATATTATGTACAAGTCCTAGGAAATACAGCTAAATGGCATCACCTGGGTTCGATCGTCCACTTTTGGTGATTAATTAAAGATCTATATGTATTGTATAATTAACCAAGAAAATTATTTGGAAGTGATATGGCGACGACAGGAAGAGGGCACATCAGAGGCAAAGTATCGCAAAATATAACATTACTCCAACACGCCATGCAAACGTCCCTAGCCGATCTAACGGCCGCATTATTCAAGTAGCGATAACACTATTGATGAATATCTTCCACTGGCAAGCGCCATATAGAAAATACAAATCAGCACTGTCTCGCGAATATGAAACGCGAAAAGTTGTAAGTGCAATACAGAGATGTAAACGTGTGGTAGAATTTAAGCATTTCAATGTAAGCAATCTTATACTTTGAATTTACATTGCAAATAATGGAACTGTGAAGATTTCAAATCCTTTGATCTGGATTGGAAGCAATGGGAATCCTGATAACAACCATTTACAGCGTCAAAGACAAGATTTATATAAATCGTTGAAGTAATGTTAACTATGCCAGGTGATATATGAAGTCGCCACAAACTTGAAAATTCTTCATGTTTAAGAAATAAATTTGCCTTTTTATTCCCATTTTTAACCAGTTGTGACAAATGAATATCAAACATTTTATTTGTATAAATCTCAAATAAAGTAATTTCCGGAACTGGAAGTGTCATTTCGATGTCAATGAAAGCCTAAGCGGGCACTAAATATATACTTGTATCCTAAACTTGTAGCTCATTTCGTCCAAGTGCTCCACCTTGCGGTTCCAGCGTTGTTTAATTGTCCCGACGTGTCTCACAATGTATCGTAATAGTTCACTAAGTAGAGTCAACATATTTTACTTGGGTTACTACCAGTTTTAGGGAAGGAAATGATCCTATCAATTGACCAGAGGGTTTCCAATGCAGTTTGATACTTTGGCATCTACTTCTTCTAGACTGGAGGTCGGGATGGGTCCTGTCACGTCGAGCAGAGTTTAATCATCCGTGTTCATTGTTGGAGCTTATGGAATCTTTCAATAAGAATCTGGGCTTGACGATATACATTATCAGTTTTTGAAAAACATTTCAGAACCACCATTGCCAACTATATACCCATATCCCTGACTGGATAGGTATGCAACACAATGAAATGAATAATCTATTCTCATAAATTAAATATATCCTTTCCAAAGTTGTTTTCGATATTGTTTTACGGAATTGATTATTTCTTAAGGTGCCTTTTGAACGCATCTTGTCTTTATCAGAACATTGGATTTTATTCGTACATCATCACGTTGAGCTAAATAAAGATTGCCACTTTATTCTTTGAAACATTAAATGATTGTTAAAGGGACGGGACACCATAACTTTAAAGTTACTTTAAGAAAACAATTCATAGTGAATTCTAAAGGGGTTGATACATGATACATATTTTATTGATACTCTTAAATGTCAAAATCTCTTGAACTCTTAAAGCACGTTATGGTAATTGGTGAAATAATGAGCATGGATGTGGGTAATGTGGATGGAATAACTGTAAAAAATTAAGTTTGTACTGTTATCCATGAACGTCCAGTTTTGTTTTCTAGGTAATCCACCTGTTTAACATAACGACCTGATTAGTCAATGTATTCTCAGAAGACAATGTAAAAAACATTGTAGCGGCAAAATAAAACGACACTCACTCATGCAAAATTTAAATAAAACAACAAGAAATCTTTCTATTGCAATCAATATTATAATGCCACAAAAAGTCGAGAGTTGTATAGAAATCGTAATCTCGTTGGCAAGAGTTTTCTGCGAAACGATGACACAAGATATGATATTTAAAAGGATCAAACGACACGGCGGAAGGGTGGGTGGAACAAGTTACAGGCACATGAATATGATATTATAATTAGTATCAGGAACGATCATAGTAGTGGTAGATGCATACGTAGTAGTAATATAACTCACAACGGTTTATGATTCTTACTGATATTGCAGTAATACACAACATATCCTCCGTCTTCGTGAGTAGGTCGAAAGAGCACTGATGTCATATTAAGGTTAACAATTGTCAATTAGTTAATAGTTGTTTCTATATTTGTTTGAACACCTGAAAGCGTATCAATATTGTTCTTTATTTTAACTTCACCGTACATATCATAATGGTTGTTTGTACAATTACTTACCTGCACACTCTTGACCTTTTCGAGATTATCTAGCTTGTCTTCAATTATTGTATTATTAAATATACTCAAATAAGCACCTTCTGAAATCACAAAAGCAAAATGTTAGTAAAAAGTAGTTCAAACGCCCAAAAGGATAACTAAATACAAGCTCCAAAATCCCCAAGGACAACACAACGGCAAACCTAAATTTAACAAAAAAAACAAACAATATCACGACTTTATAATTATTAGTAGTAGTAGCTGTATGATTGGTAAAACCTTAACAGCGAACTGTATTTCTTAAAAATAATCGCCACACCATAACAAAAGATTGTTTACGGGACAGCACATATGCAAAAAATATTTGAGAAGAAAAGTAAATAAATGAAAGTAAAATCTGTACACATTACGATGATAAATGTATTATGTTTATGCATTATCATTAGTAGTATTGGTAGTAGTAATAATAATTCGAATACTATTAAACCAGTTACATCCATCGATTGGTTATAAAACATCCGTTTCCTTATATAAAATATACTAGAAGGATCGAAAATACATATGCATTACTAAGCGAACACAGCGGTGAAACCAACAAAAACGAAAAGATGAATTCCTTACCTCACAACTTTCTGTGATTCTTAAAAAGACGCAATACCACAACCAACGCTTTACCTAGTTACTTTCCTACTTAATTTGGCTCCTACAAAACTAAGATCAAAATTATAGTCACTTGATGAGGATGTGTTTATAGATAATGTAGGTGACTTTTTACTTGTAAAACATTTGTCGGTACACTGCAAAATTATAATAACGGATATCATAGACATGATTTAAAATGTAGATTCTTTCTAACAGTATCTAACTTAAAATAGAAGTCTCAAAGTAAAGCGAATACGCTGTACTCTACAATATGTGCTACAGTTTTTAATAGTCCAATAATTGTTTAGAGAGTGTTGTTCTTCTGTTAAAAGATTTTGAATGGTTGCATTGTCAATAAGTCAGGAAACAGTGCATTGTAAGAATCGTAAGAGAACAAAGATTTAATACTGAGTAAATTCAATGTCAATTCATGTAGTTTTAAAAGAACCCATATCATTGCCGACCACATGTCAAGGCATTCGCATTGTGCAGAAAGAACCTATATACAGTTTTTGGATACACCACTCTATGTTTTGAAGCCTTAAAAACAGAAAAAGGTAAGGCATTAACAGGATACGGGTAAGCACAATAATGTATAATATTCCCATTTTATCTCTACACACAAGCAAGCGTCCTAATAAACAGACACAACTGGATTTATACATTGCTCAAGACATAAATCTTAACGTGTACAAGTAAGTGTTTGCACAAATATCTAATTGTTCCTTATCCTGTAATTTGTAAGCATTGTTCAATATTTTATTTTTATTTGTGAGCACCTCGCTTTACCTTCATGATCGGTATAATGAAGGGTAATGTCATGTTTGTCGCATCTTGCATTTTAACTATTAAACCATCTACTCAATTTGACTTACTGTATATGTTCCACGAGTTCGTTAATATGTTGAGTGTGTTTAATTCATATCGCAATGTGAAATTAATGATTTCTACAGAAGTTTAATTATCTTGTGTATCATGTTATTCCTGCTGTACTCTAAATATAGAGTGCAGCAGGAATTACAATATATGCTTACAAATTATAGTCTAAGAAACAATGGGATGTTCATGCAAACACTTGCTAGTGCAGGTTAAGATTTATTCAATGAGTAATATTCTGCTTAACAGTAGGCCAATAATGCCTTACTTTTGTCTGTTTCTGAGAGGTCAAAACGTATAGTGTTGTATCCGAAAACTGTATATAAGACATTTCTGCATCATGTAAAAGCCTTAACATGTGGGCGGTAATTATATGGGTTATTATAAAACTTCATAAATTTGCCTAGAATTGTACTCAGTAGTAAATCTTTGCTCTCTAACGATTCTGATTTTTGCACTGTTCTTGATTTATTCACAATCCAACCATTGAAAAATCTGTATTTTTAATAAAAGAGACTGTCTAAGCCAATTCTTGGAATATGACAAACTATCTCTCATATTGGAGAGTGCGGCATATTTGCTTTGCTTTAGGCCTTCTATATTAAGTTAGATAATGTTAGAAAGAGTCTACATTATAAAGCATATCTAAGATATCCAGAGTTAAAATTGTGCAGTGTACCAACTCATATTTTACAATTAAACTCAACTACATTATCCTTACACACATCCAGTTTACCCTCTAAATGAGAATCAACATCACTTAACATCATAAAATAATCCAGTTTTACAACAGTACGTGAAACTTTGTCGGTGGTAGATTATCGATATTTTGTTTTATTAGTTTGAATCTCATTGAAATTGAAAAAACAAAAATAAACTTCAAAAGATTTTGGGAATACATTCATTAATCTTGTTGTAGAAAACCTGGACTATATAGATAGTAACAAACAGTCTGATCGAGGATAACGACATATGTTTAAAATTTCTCTGTCATCCTTAATTAGACCTGACAACTAGTGAAAGCGTTTGAATGAATTTTCATACTAATTGTACTTTATGGTACTGGTCTTTCTTTGTTAAATATTCCATCAATGTATATAAGCCATTTAAACTTTCAAGCGATATAGTTATATTGAAGTATCAAACATTTCATTCTTTTTCATTACCGCACCAAGTGACAATAATTTTGGTTTTAGTTTTGCCGCAGCGAAATTAAGTATGACAGTAACAAGGTAAAGTATTTGCTGTGGTATTGCGTTCTTTTAACAATCACAAAAAGTTGCGAGGTAAGGAATTTGTCTTTTCGTTGTTTGTTGGTTTCACCGCTGCGTTCGCTTAGATATTGTATCTATATTTCTCTCTTTCTTATATCTTTTATATAAGGGAACGGATGTTCTAAAACCAATCGATGAATGAAATGGTGAAATAGTACTCATATTATTGATACTATTTCTACTGCTAATTCTACTAATAATATTACAACTACTACAACTTCTACTACTACTACTAATAACAACAATAATAATAACAATAATACTATTACTACTATTAATACTATTAATAATTATAAGAATAATACATAAACATAATAAATTTATCATTGTAATGTGTTCATGTTTCACTGTTATTTACGTTTATTTTCTAAAAAATAATTGTTGGATATCTGCTATCCTCTACAGACGTTTATGTTATGGTTGTGCGATTATTTGTTTGCAAAGATATATACTTGTCGAAGTTTTATCACTCCAACTGCTACTAATATTAATAATAATTATAAGGTCGTGATATTGTTTCATTTGACATTTATGTTTGTTGTTTTGTTGTTCTTGGGAATAGAGGGACTTGTACTTAGCTATCTTTTTAAGCGTTTGAACTCTTTCTTACCAATCGTATGCATTAGTGATTCAAGAATGTACTTTTCTGAGTACATTTACTGCTACAATAATTGTGGACAAGCTAGGCAATTTCGTAAATGTCAAGAGTTTGTAGGTAAGTAATTGTACATACAACCGTTATGAAAGGCGCACTGAAATTAAAACTAAATCAATACTTGTACTCTTTATTTTGTTCCAAATATACAAATTATATTAACTAATCTATAATTTTTAATCTTAATATGAGATCAGTGCTATATTGCCCGATTTACACAGTCAGAGGATATGTTTTGTATGACTGCAATATTATTAAGAATCATAATTCGTTTTGAGTTATATTAATACTTCGTATGCATTTACCACTACTCTGATCGCTCCTGATACTAATGATAATATCATATTGATTTTCGCGTAGTTTATTACACACCACCAATCCGCGGCATCGTTTAAATATTTGTTACATATATCTTTATCATATTTTCTCAGAATCCCTTTCCTACGAGATTACTATTTCTGTACAAACTGGCAGTTGCAACATTAATTACAATACTAATTTTGTTTTGGTTATTTTAGTTACTTTTCACCTGAGTTTTGTTTTATTTTGTCGTTACAATGAATGTATATCGACCTCTGAGAATAAAGTGAAGTATATGGTGCAAACAAAACTGGACGTTCACTGAGAACAATGTTTCACAGTTATTCCATCCACATAAAACATGAATTTGTCAGTGTTTATGTTCTTAAAAGTATGTAGGAAACCCCTTACACTATCAGCAGGAATTAAAACTTGAAGTAGAATTCAAAGCATAAATGCATTTAGGTTCAAACCAATTTCTGTATTATTGATATTGCCGCAACTGTCTTAACAATCCATGCTTTCATAAACAACACTCCATGGTTCATGAACAGCTATAATCTCAAAGCAATAGGTTAAGAAATTGTACAAATCCCAACGATTGCATATTAAAACAAATCCCCCAAATCAACAAGAGCGGCTTATTTATATTCCAAATGAAACAATGTCACGACCTTTTGATTGTTATCATTAGAGGCTGAAGTAGTAGTTATTCGTCAAAATCGATTTATCTTTCATAAAAATAATCGCATTATCATAAACGCCTTATGCGCAAATAATAGTCTCCAAACCGTATACAAAAATGTAACACATAACATGCATCCACACATAACAACATTAAGATCATAAACGTACTCGCACTGTTGTTTTTATTATTATTATTATTATTATTATTATTATTATTATTATTATTATTATTATTATTATTATTATTATGACCGCCATTAATACAACTGTTACATATGTAAAAAAGTTTCAAAATTATCATTCCCATAAACAAATGCTACTGGAAAGTTAGAAAATGCTGATGATATATCAAAACCAACAACAGCGGCAAAACCAACAAGGAAATAATAGTCAAATGCCTTACCATACAACTTTATGTGACTGTTAACAGAACACATTACCATAAATTAAACGTTACTTTTACTTGCAACTGAAAACAATGGTCTTTTATTTTGGAGTTGAAATAAAACCTAATTATTTATACTTCAAAATGACTCAATCTCATGAACGCTTAAATGCATTAATGAAATTGACTTTTGTATTAATAGGTTTCTTCCACAGTTTTGTATAGTCCTATTATATCTCATTTCCAATATTTGGGAAAAAAAACATGCTTATATGGTCAAAACATCTGACCTCAAAGGTGATGCCGCTCCATATAGTAAATACCTGCCATTTGACAATCTTCAAAATATCGACATCGGTAAATCGAGCAAAGACATAAAGATGCAGACACAGATAAAGCCGCACTTCCACAAAAAATCAATTTATCTCACCCTTAATATGTTGATTACGAAATATTTAAGCATACAAAAAACATTGGATGGAGGAAACATATTCAAAATAGGAATATTATATTATTATTGTGTTAGTAAAGTAATGTAAAATCGATAAATGTCTAACTAACAATGTGTTAATTTTCATATATATATATGAGTCATTATCCGCCTCTAAGAACAACATCATTTTCAAATGTAAAGTGTTCATAAGTCTTAATACAGGTCATCTACCGTGTTAGTCCTGCCATGCCTGTAATAAATACGTTTTCAAGAGCGTATCATATATATGTAACATTACAAAGAGGTCTGCAATTTAAAAGATTATTCAAAGTGCCAAATATTCTGCTCCTCCATCTTCTTCTGATTTATAGATGATGCTGCTGCTGAAAAATCACACACAAAAGTACGAAAGTTATAAAGTTTCCTGGATACATCTAGAAAGGTCTGGGAACATCTATTTCTTTGTGGACATCCGTAGTAGTTAAAGTTTAGTTGAAACATCACCCGAATAACCATATGGTAGGAATTGTAGTATTAAAATCAATAACGCAATAAAGTGGCCTGGTTCGAAGTTCTGTAGAAAGCAAATAATATAAAAAATGTTCAAAGAGTATCTGCTCCCAAATTTGACATGTGAGAATGTGGAGGAAATAAGCAACAATTCAGGGTCCAAAATATATTTCTTGCTCGTTACTGCACACAACTTAATATAGATGGAGTTGAAGTTCGTATAAATGAAATGTTCGATATTCATTGTCATAGCTGGTTCAGAAATGAGAATCAAAAGAACTACAAACACACACACACACACACACACACACACATATATATATATATATATATATATATATATATATATATATATATATATATATATATATATATATATATATATATATATATATATATATATATATATATATATATATATATTCCTTTTGGCACAGTTTATATTACTTCAACGGATTCTATAAATCTCGTCTATTATGCTGTAAATATTCATTATCAGGTGGGATATCCTATAGATCCACGTCTGGGTCCAAGCATAATACGGGTATATAGCTTATAAATTTTCCACAGAGGTCAACCCCCACTATGTCCATGTTATTGTGTCTGTAAAAGCAGATGTTATTTATTTATGATATCATAATCCGTCTCTCTCACGAATACGGTTTCATCGGACTAATCAGATTGAGAATTTACATAGCCTTAGAGGCGATGAATTAGCTCTGAGTGTGTATGTTTGTACAGGTCGTGAGCGGGCAACTAAAGGTTGTAAGCAAAGTTCGTTTAGTCGCGAGTGTGAATCCAACAAAATAACCGAAGAAAGAAAAATAAATGGGATCAAAAGACACCCCAAAGACATACAAATCCAAAAAAAGACAGACAAATATAATTATATATGTCAAGTTTTGAGATTGCTTAAATTGGAATACTCGAATTCCACCAAATATTTGCTTCTCTGTGTTGCACTAAACTGCAATTGCATTTAATTTTCTCGAAGCAATGCTGATATAATTTTCTGTATGACACTTGCCAGTATAACTCATTCAGCAGTATCTCTATCGCTCTTGTGCCTGTGCGGCTCGTTTATAGGCCAGGGGCTTTTCAATGTCTTGTTGGTGTAATTTGATGCCACGTTATTGCTAGTTGTATATATTTGCCATCTTCCAGCCGTCGTCTCATCTTTTCAAAGTCATGTTCTTGTTTCAATACAAAATACATATATTTCTTCATTTAGTCACCAAAACCGGACGTTCGTGCCCAAGTATTGCCGTTTAACAGTACTTCCCCAAAATATATATAGAGTACATGCAGATTGGTAACTCGAAAACGTTCAAACATTCCTTGTGAGACAAGGAACAATAATGAGCCTCGCCTTAACCATTACTGTACGACGCTCGTTACAAGTAAACATTTAGAAACTGATATGTAACATGTCACCTTTTTCTTCGATTTAGAAACAGCCTCATTTATAACATGGAAGTAAGGAATCTGGATCTACAAGGCCGTCTCTTTCATATCGAGTTTTAAAACATAGTTACAAGAACATTCACGTTCCTCATGGAAGAACTTTATCGGTAACGTTTTTGAGCATCAAAATTAATAGCATTATCAAGTGTTTGGTTCTGGTACGAACTGATTTTCACTAAGTTGATTTGCTAATATGTCTATTGAATTAGACACCAACTTAGATGCAAATCCGTTACCCAACAGTTTCTGTGATTGCTTAACAAACGCAATATCAACAACTGAACAATACTTTATTGCATTAATACATACTGCCGCTGATTCAACTATCAAAGCAACGAAGCATCATCGCCCATTAGCTCTGACTTTAAACATACATTCGTGATAGTTTATAAAGGGTTAATGTCTGGAGTGCATCAAACATAGTTTGGAAATTTAGGAAATATTGAGAAAATAAATTAATATAAAAAATACGATGATCAAAACAAAAAATGGAATCATTGTCATCAATGTATATTTGATTTGGGGAATAACATGCAACTTACATCGCTATCCGTGAGAGGCTAATTTATTTTTTTCTAGGTAATCCAGCTTTAGCACAACGATACGTTTAATCTTAGAGGATAAACGAAAACATCGCTGAGGCAAATTAAAAGAAAAATCACTCATTAGAACATTAGCTTAAACAACGAAATCGTTTTGATTGTCATTAAAGTTATTACATTAACAGAAATTAACAATTCGTAGATTAATTGGAATGTGGAAGGCTGGCGTTATCTGAGAAGGTAGAATAAAAACATACGATCAAAAATATTAAAAGGCTCTGAAGGGTAAAACAAATTAAATTACAGACAACTAAATTCATAAATAGTTGTAGGAGCGAAAATTCCTTCAGTTAGAATGTTAAGCATTATTAATATAAATCGCAACTGTTTCTGATTCCACAAGTATATTGCAGACAAAATAAATACATCTTCTCTCGGTGTGAATCGACCGATAGAGCATTGATGTCAGATTGACGAATGTTAATTAGTCAATATTTATTTTACATTTGTTTGCGATCATTTGCCAGCGTACATATATCGTTTTCCATTTTAATGTCACTTCACCTATGTCAATGGTTGTATATACAATTACGTACAAGAACTTGACCTTTACGAATTTTGACCTTTGCAACAGTAAATATTCTCATAGAAATATATATAGAAAAATCATTACGATGCCAGCAAGAACTAAACTCTGAAACAGAATTGAAAAAGAATTAATTGAATTAGGTTCAAACCAATATCTGTATTGTTGATATTACCACAACTATCATAACCATCAACGTTTCAAAAGCAACTATAATCACAAAAGAAAGATGTTTAACAAATCCCCCATTTAAGTAACAAAACAAATTCTCCATTTCCAAAGAGTAACAAAGCGACGCACTTAACTTCCAAAGGAAATAATGTCACGACCTTATAATTTTTATCATTAGTAGCTGAAGTAGTAGTTAGTCGTTAATGGTAATATATACTGCTTAGAATAATCAAAATACCTTAAACGCTTTATGCGTTTATAACAGACGACAATCAAAATACCAGAAAAAAAATAACTGACAAAGACACCTAACACCATTAATTTCACAAATATATTATTATTATTATTAATATTGTTATTATTATTATTATTATTATTATTATTATTATTATTATTATTATTATTATTATTATTATTATTATTATTATTATTATTATTATTATTATTATTATTATTCCTGCTATTACCTCTATTATTGCAAATGTTACCTATGTCAATAAGTTTTAAAAAAATCTTCATTCCAATAAACAGGAGCTACTGGAAAGTTAGAAAATATTATACAATAACAAAACCAACACAACGGTGGAACCAACAGAGAAACAAAGGTAAAATTCCTTACCCCACAAACTTCTGTGAGAGTCAAAAGAACATATTACCATCAATTGAACGTTACATTGTTACGTTCATACTTGATATTGGTGTTGCAATCTAGCAACTGAAAACAGTCATGGTCTATATCTTAGGAGTTGAAATATAAAGAAATTATTGATTCTTCAAAATGACTAAAGACAATGAACGCTTAAATGAATTAATGAAATTGATATTTACGTAAGCAGGTTACAGCCACATTTTTGGATAAGATTCATTTCTTTCATTTTTAATCTCTATGGAAAAAGGCATGCTTGAAGTGTCGAAGCATCTGACTTCAAAGGTGATGTTAATGTTTTCAATATCGACATTGTTATGTCAAGCAAATAAATAAAGTGGCAAACACAGATAAAGCTTATGTACAATATCGCTGCCACAAAATCAACTAGTAAAATCAATTTATGTCGCCCCTAATATGTTGATGACGTCAACTATAATCATAGAAAACAACAAATGTATTATAAGGTAAAACCGCTTCAAGATAGGAATATTATGTTATAAGTGTATTATTAATTAGGAAGTAAATAAATGGAACATGGACACATGTTTAAAAAACAATTTGTCGAAATGTATTATGTCCCTTAGCTATGGGAGTTATTAGCAACTTCTGAGAAGAACGCAGCATTCAGGTTTACCTTGAAAGCTTATAGAGCATAAATAACTACTGTAAGTTCTCAATTGCGGGCGATATCACAAGGATAATTGACATCTTGAAGAATTCAAAGAGGGAAATTGGATTGACTTTAACAGCTTCCTCAGATTATGCATGTTGTTCAAAAATATCAATCTTTCTCAGTTATCACTGTCTTAGGTTGCATACTACGATAAATTAGAACGCTTTAAGTTAATGTAATATGTGTCCTTATGACAGTATTGTGTTAAATATAAGTACTAGTCTAAGTTGCAATGTTGTAAACACCCATCCTCTAAATCACTGATTGATTGATTTAATTTTTAGGCGCACCAGCACTTTTAGGCTATATAACACTATACAAAATATTATATAGAGGATAATGTAACAGTTAAAAGGCTTTGTATCGAAAAAACAGTTGCAAGTTAAATGATTAAACCAGTAATATATAAAGCTTTCCGATCAACGTGGACTATAAATGATGTATGTTAATGAAAACAGAGGAAAATATATTGAATATAATAGACAGTACACAAATCAAATAAAACAACACAAGGTGATATCTTAATAGTTATAACTTAGAATAAATGTTTACTTCTTGCAGGAATTAGGTAAAACAAGTCACATTAAGTTGTATCAGAAAGTTCATTCATGCCATCCACATTTAAGTACTAATCATTGGTACGTTGGACTTCGAAAAACGTTAGTATAAAGTGATTAATATTGAATGGTTTATTGGAAAAAAATGAACTCTGTTGGATCTTCTTTTTTATTGTGCGGGAGTGGTTTAAATAGATATGGCCAACCCTAATTCTTGCAATGACTACCTCCTCCCAACGGATGGTTCTGTATAACGGAGTCCATTCTCCTAGGGTTATCTTGATTGTATGAAGCTTCTTATTCACTGCATTATTACATGATGCCTGTCATGTCTGACGTAAAGTCCCTTTGATACTAAATTTACAATCTTTATACGGAAATTGTAAAATCAGATGGTTAGAGGGATAGAGCCATTTTAGCGGCAGTTTGCTTTGTCTTTAACTTTAATACCAATATGGCTGGGTAACCAACTGCATACTGTATTGAGAGAGGTAATCAGCTCCTTATTTTGCACAATAATATTGGTTAATAATTGTTCTCCAGTTTTCCATTGCGTAGTGCCTGAAGTATTGATAGTGAGTCGGAGAAAATGAGGCTGTTTAAAATACGATTGTTTTAGATATATTGCGGAGCAAGGTCTATTGCTCTGATCAGGCTAAAACACATGATGTACCATTTGGTAAACGACTTGTGTGTTTCTAAAAACGAAGGCCCATCGTATGATCCCATCAGTATAAATTCTTGTGAAGTTGTTAAATCTGGTGAAGTGTTCATGATAAGAGTTGTAGACGATATAAAGATTTGTGTTTCGGATATGGACGTTTAATGAAATTTTATAAAGATCAATTATAATGCTGTCAAGGTTGGATGATATTCTAATGGCAATTGGAGGCCCATCCTTTGATCACATCAGTATCAATTATTGTGTAGTTGTTCAATTTGGTGAAGTGTTTATGATAAGAGTTGTGGAAGATAGAAAGATGTGTGTTTCGGATATGGAACTTTTATGAATTTGAAGTTATGCCGTTTGATTTATTTTAGTATCAAAATTTGTATTTGGATTAAGAAATAAAACAGTCTAGAAAGCAGTGGTCAGATGGTTTTATCTTTGTTTAAAAACTCTGTAAGGAAAGTATTTTTCAGAGATGTGATAAAGGTGGTTTGTTCACTTCAGCGAGAAGGCGTTCACACGAGGATGTCTTAAATGCTCCCAGAAAGAGTCTTAAACCTTGATGGTCAATTGGGTCAAGCATCTTCAGATAGGTATTCCTAGCTGAACCACAAGCAACGCAACCAATGCCTACTCTGGAGCGAAATAAACGTTCAATGTAACTTTAAGAAGATTCTTATCTCAGCATCTCAGTGTGCTCTAAAACATACCTATGTCAAGAGGTGCATATATATATATATATATATATATATATATATATATATATATATATATATATATATATATATATATATATATATATATATATATATATAAACTCGCTCATACCATGTAATGATTATCACTAAATAATTTTAGATAAGATATACAAATGATGTCCATTACTGTAATTTTTGATAATTAATGTATCTACATTTTAATACACGTTGATAACAAGAAGGTTCAGAATACTTATCATTGGGATTGTCACACAATAAGGAATGGAATTGTTAATCTTTGTGCAAAATGTCACACAAAACTATTTGCATGAATTTGGTTGTTGGCATTGTAATTATACATTGTTTTATTTTGTCGTTTGTTACTATGATTTTAGTTTGGCAGGATATGTATAAAACACAGCACTCTACACTTGAAAAATAAAACAAAAATCAAATGTTCCTAAGTAGAAGGCCTATTCATTGTGACTTTAATTTGACAAATACATTTATAAAACAAATATTCACAGTCTGTTGATTTTTTGTACCATTTCAATACCTTTACAATTTATTGAACCCTTTCGCATATCCTTTCATTCTTTTTACAAATATACGCCTTATGTGAATATCGTTACATTTTCGAAACAAAACTAAAATTGTTAAGAGACCTTAAAGTGATAACAATTATTTTCTTTAAACATATCTAGAGAACATCTTTCAAAATGTAAAATATTTTATGTTTTGGAAATACAGATAATAATAGTGGTGTCTTATGTATCAGATAATGTCATATTACCTCTGCTACACTTGCTTGCTATAATTTCCCTTTATAAGCAGCTGCAACAAACGGGCTATATTAAATTATATATGTCGCAGAAATTAACATTAAGGTACGTACACAAACCTTAGACGTTCATTGCATGCCAAATTTATGTTGTTTTAAACTTAATATAACCCATGCACGCTTAAGTGACCAAGCCATTGAAAATATTCGTCTTTTCAATTTAGAACGTACTTACACGAATGTTACTTTCTCATAACGTACATGAGCCAAATTACGTCATAAATAATATTCAATTATACAACAATGGGTGCATTTGTGACAGTGCTAGACTGCTTATGTTTTGCTGGAATTTATTGTACAGCGTGAAGCAAGATCCGACTTATCAAAATCAGTTGAACACAAGTATGTCTTATTAAAGATGAACACGAATATGTTTTTTGAAGTAATTACGAGTCCAATCTTGTTTTTGTTAATCTTCGTTCAAAATAAATTGAAATTATTGCTGGATTTCATCAAGCAGATGATTTACCTGATGCATGCGCGAGAGACTGCTAGATTGAAACCGGTATTTGGACGTCATTTTGTTTGTGTCTCTTGATATTCGTCATTTTAGTTGCTATAATGGAGTACAAACCGGTTTCCTCTCGAAGTATGGTCGTATGGTGGCTCGGAAATAAAGTTAAAAGAGTAATCGAAATATTGTAACTGCGAAATCAATGTAGTATCTAGTTTGTGTGTTCTTCGCCACCAGAAGAATATAATTATTTGGACATTAGCTATGGCGCTGTAGTATCAAACAGGTAGCGGGCGATAGTTACTAAAGCATAAAAATGGATTGCATGCTAGGATGGTACCTGGAGAGGTCAGAGGAAATGGCTTTTTCATGGGGTATTTACTTTGGTGACAGAAGACGGTCAAGTCAAGAATACAAATCAGACCTCAGGACAAAAATTATCTCGCAGCACTCGATTTAGTGGAAAGTTAATAATTATATATGGTCAATACCTGTTCACGGTTATCCGACAGTTAGTTTGACAAATCAAATATGCAGATATATTTATAGTTATATGGTTGAGTATGCTGAAATGTACATTTTTAAATGGTTACATGTTAAACATTGCCATAAATCTCAAAACAGATTTTATAAGCATAACTGCACGAGCAGCAGAGAGGCTGAACAGACAACTTTGCCAGAGACCTTATTTTTGAAAATTAAGGGTTCCTACGAAGGCTGAGAAAAAAAACATATTTGCCTTATTAATGAAAACTTCTCTAATTGACCAGATTTTTGCTCGATTTATTCCCGATGTGGTCACTATAAGTATGTCGTTCAGCCTCTCTGCTGTTATGAATTAACCAAAGATTTTATCTAAACCTACACGATACGTTGATCTAGGATCATCTAAATTTATCGTTATAAATCCAAAAGGAACAGCTTGTGCTTTAGAAAAGAAATTTTTTAAATTTAATCATATTCCTGTCCGCTAAACACCAAGTATAATAAATATTTTGCAAAGTATAATTATCTATGCCATTAAACTCAATCAAAATATTACAGTTATCTCTGATAACCTTAGGTATCTGAGTATATCTCTGAGTAACAAAAATCACGTCATTATTTTTATGTCCATCTCGAGAAAATATTCCAGCTGGATTCGATTGTTTGTCCAGCATTACATCATCGTACACAACGAGGTTATTGATGAATGCATCTAAGTCATCTATGGATGGAGCTTTATCAATATCGGTAATAAAATCAATGATATCATTTTTGTCCAGTAATTTCGGATTTTGATTAAAATCTTTAAGTATTTAGTAACATCGTTGATCATCTACAGATGGCGCTACTAAATACAAATTATTCCACTTGAGCCATCGCATTATCAGATTAAGCAATGATTGCGTCTTACCAGATCCAGAAGGACCTATTATAATCATTCTGATAGAATTTGGTAATGCGGGATGGTGCCTTACTGGCTCTTGTTATCATGTCGCAGAAAAGTCAATTATATCCATATAATAATGATATAAGTTTATATTGTGTTCGATGTAGAGCGACAATACCCACAGTTGGATTGAAAACGATACCAACACAAAAAAGAGACGCGCACTCACAGGCAAGTGTGCAAAATGTGGTACAAAAATTGTAAATTTATTTCTGCTTCTCAAATACTGCGTGGTGGAGATATAGCCGCTTCATTAGGGAAATTGCCAGGAACTCCATGGGCAAAATACCCTGGTGAGAAACACCTTCCCGGATATAATTATTGTGGTCATGGAGCTCGTTTCTATATCAGAGTCGATAACCAAGATCGACCAAAACCAGGAGAGTATCCAGTAAAAAAGATAGATCAAGCCTGTCACACTCATGATGTAGCGTATAAAAATCCTGATTTGCAACAACGGCATCTCGCAGATATAAAGTTGATTCACTCGTTAAATTCTTTACCTAATAAATCTGTCAGAGAATCTCTCTCTAGTTGTCTGATAAAATCCGCCATGAAAAGTAAAATAATGATAGGAGCTGGTAATTAATCAACTGATTATTATAATGGAATATGTTTAATATTCCCCGAGAGGATATTGGAGAGGAAAAGCAGCGATTAGCAAACTTGCCGCTTCAGCAAAAGTTTCACGTGATGTTGCTGCTGCGTGGTTAGCACGACAGGCAATATGGCCAATTTTTATAAATCCACCTAACAAAATTCAATACGCACACTTTGATGTCACTGTTCCTAATGAAGTTTATGAAGCGGATATCTTGTTTGTGCCAGACGATATCATAAAAGCAGGTAGACGTCAACACACATACAGATACGCTTTAACCGTCGTTTACGTTGCGAGGAGATATAAAGAAGTGGAGCCGATATCCACAATGACAGCATCTGAAGTTGAATTATGTGTTTAAAAACAAATTTATCAGCGAGGAACTTTACAATGGCCAAAACTACTACAGGTTGATCCTGGCAAAGAATTTCTGGGTGCAGTATCTTCGCTGATGAACAAGCACAACGTTAAAATCAGACAAGGACACACGGAGATTCATCGTGAACAGGCAATCGTTGAACGATTTAATCGAACACTTGCAGAGCGGTTATTCGGTTATCAATATGCAAAGGAAATATCTGCTGACTTTAGGACAAAAGATAGATCTCATGAATGGGTTGTAAGGTTACCGAGTGTGATAGCTGCGCTGAGTAAGGAAATTACTCGTGCAACTGCTATGAAAACGTCTGATGCGATCACAAAAACATATATACCGATAAAACGTCAATCTATTTCTCAACCAGTACTAGGCAATGTTACGGTTAGATATTTATACGAACCTGGTGAACTCGAAGGAGGCAGAAAAAGGGCAACTAATCCTATTCGGAGTGAGACCACACACAAAATATCCAGCGTGGTAAGGTCCACAGGTATACCTGCAATCTACAGATTAGATTCAAAAGCTCCTCAGCATGGATTAGTACATGAACAATTGCAAATAATTCCTGAGGATACGCAATTGCCACCGAGTACACTTTTATAAACTCGCAGCTCCTCGACGTCGATTACACTCCAAACAGGTCAGGATCACAGTTCAGTTTCGCGCGTGTGACCAAGACTACTATTAATTTTATCAACGGTAAATTGTCTTGGGTTATTTTTCGAATACTGCCACAACATTATTGCGTTGCAGTTTGCGCAATGATTATTTTGTCGTTGTTTTAACATGATGACAATATCCACATCTATATCAAACTCGCGATTATTTTTTTTGTCGCACTGCATATAGCTGACTATTTTTTCATTGATATTGATATTATTATTGATTTCTTCAGCTATTACGCAATCCATGATAACACGTTTTAGTTGTAATTGTCTTCTAACTCTAGATATTGCGAGATAAACTATATTTGACCACTCAATACGATCAACGATTATCCAAACTTTAGTATCAGTGATAGTTAAACCTTGCGACGCATGAATCGTTATAGCTTACCCTAACGTCCATGGCGATTTATCCTGTTTAATGCGCTCTCGAGAACATCAACAGCGACAAGGAAAATATCATTTAACACAAGATTTTGTATCCACACAGTGACTACACTAGGAATCTCAACATCAAGATTGTGTTATCTAGTATCTGCTGGGCGATAACACAACGGTACAGGTAACGTTGGGAATTTTTCCTTGTGTAACACATATAATTTCTTTTGTAGTTCGTCATGAACTATTTTTCTACTGGCAACTATCAAATCAGCATGTTTCCTTAAGGTCCAAAAAACATTTATGGTGGTTTCTGGAATTATCTCACGCATTAATTCACGCTGTATTTTATCTGGTTGTAAAAGTATTAATGTTTTGAATTCTTTCAGCGCTTCATCAATAGCTCTATGATCATCAGATATTTCTTCATAATACTCTACATTATGCTTTAGCCATTCATGTGGAGACTGCCCAATAAAGGGTGGTGGTTGACCATGATCACCACTCATAATCACAGCAGTATTCTTTAGTAACAGCCAATCAAGAAATATTTGTAATACCTCCAGAGGCACCGTGCATATCTCATCCCATATGATAATTTTAGGCATATATTTTTTACCCACACCATCTACCAAAACTAAGATATGTGTACGTATTTACACCTCGTTGCTTTATTTCCCTGGCGGGTTTGTGATTTGGTGTTAAGACAATCATATCTAAACTCATGAATAAGTTAATCGCGCGTGCTGTGTTACCTGAACTTCCACACCCATTAAGATAAACGGTTTTATGTTTAGATACAGGATCATACACGGATGGAGCAGATGGTTGTAATACTTGATTATTTCTGTAATATGTTTCCTCAATTTCCACATCGGCAGATTCACAATAACTAAGTATATTTTCTTGTTTTATCCTCCACGTTCACCATTCACCATTACCGAGATTGAATGAATCTGTATTCGTTTTGTGTATATAAAATGAATCTGTCGCAATTCTAACAGCGTAACGAGGAAATCTGTTTATCATCGATAATATATATATCGAAACAAGCTGGCATCGAATATCTTAAATGAGTAAACTGCGATGACTCGCCATCAGTATAGCTCACAATGGTACCTAGTTTTGTTTTGTCTGATAAATAAGCATTACATCGACTTATAAATGTGTCTTTCTCCATCATATCAGCGATTATGAAATCGAGTTCAGCATCGTCCATAATCAATCTTGTGCAAGTTCGTTTATGATCATGTTATATTCCTTGTGTGAACTTACCGATTATCTTTCTTCCGAGATCTTTTGCAAGTTTCTCGTCGTGTTTATTAGGTTATGGCAACCAAACTTGTTTCTGCACGCGATATGATATAATAGCTTCAGATACTTTCAACGATATTAAAATTCCAGCATCGAGCATATATCTTAGCAGAACTATTGAAGCCCAACATTTTTCTGAAAAGTGTTTTCCAAACCACGCATAAACAATCGGATTGAGATCTGAGTGTAACTCAAACAACTCGATGAGGGGAATGCTGTTAAGTCAAAATCTGGTAAGGGTCCATTTATCGCAACTCTGGTCATGTCATGTGCAGGATGTCCAAATATATTAAATTATTTAGAACACTCTAAATATCCAATAAAACTCCCAGGATAACAAGCTACCATATCAACTGAGATAACGCCATTGCAATTATATTTAGTATTCCAAAATCCACCGTGCCCGTATTCTAGACAACTTCTCACAATATCTTCAAGAAATTCTAATCGCGTCGGATTCCACAAGATTTTCTCCTGAGCGAAATGATCAGCAACCGATGGTACGGTAAAACAATTACTTAGTAATTGTCTAACTTTGACATCGTCAGAAGTATATTTCAGCGCACGGTTTTCCATTTCTTTTTAAAGAGATTCTGTACGATAAATATCACCGTTATACCGTACAAACTGATCATAATAATCATATTTAGAACTCTGAAATAATCACACAGAAATAGGATCACATTTACTAATATCACTGATAGCATCGAACACATCATCGTGGTAAAATTTAACCGTTCTTTCTCGTGGAAATAGAGTTACAGCATCAGTCCATGCATGCGCGTTATGATCAATAATATTTATTAGAGCTCCTATAGAATTATATTTTGTTTTGTGCAAAATCTTTACTGTCAACGACTTCACTGTTACTGAAAATCTTAATAGGTTTTCTATCTCAGCAACGTCGCTCATAGACGCTCCAGTGTCTTTAACTTTTTAAGCCCACATATTTATTTTTTTTACGTCTTAAATCTGTTAAACCGTTTCCTCGAATTGCGTTTGTGAAATGTTCTAGAATTCGCTCTGCTACACTGTTTATTCTCGACACTTTCGTTTTCTTTAGATCCTTTACGTCAGGTTTATCATTTAACGGATAGAGCGGATACACAACAGCAGCTACTGGATAAGATCGCTCATAATACGCTTGTCTATTCCAGTCAGTATTTCTGGTTTGGAACTTTTACCAAGGATAATAGTATTCCCTGATTTCTTGAGAGATTCTCGTTTGTGTCGGATAATCCAGATATCATCCTCTGTATTTACAATAAATTTTACTAAAATAATATATTTCCGAACATCGAGGTAGTCAATGATTTTTCTTGCTCGTTTGTCATTTAAAACGTGGATATCATTTCCAATCCTGAATTTGGACCACACATGTACTGTACCATCGTGGCGGAACTCCTTCTTGGCTTCGCTAATGCGTTTAGTTATATCCGCATTTGTTAAGGCTAGATCTTTCATCGAGAAACTAAATTTGTGTAGCATGTCAAGATCAAATCCAGATGCGGCAGGCTCAATTGCGGATAATTCCTGCATATTATAATTAAGGCAAATATGTACCTAAATTGAAGTATTAATTATCTATATTTTGATTCAACCTAATCACAATTGCCGCTGGCTGAAGATTGGTCACATATCTCCGTGTAACAAAAAATGCAGTTATCACACGCAATGCGTTAGAAATGGGAGTCTAGGACCTACACCGTGTATACGGCGTGGTGTTGGCGTGCGAGGAAAGACTCATCTTTGTGCGCAATGTGGTGGTAAAAAGATAAAGGGCTAGTGCGATAAAACATATAACTCTGAATCTATTATAAAGCGCGAAGAAGATTATATTTTGAAAACGATGATTTAAAAAAATAGTATAAAGTATACAAATGGAGCAAAATGAGTTTGTGCCTCATCCAATCCTAACCAATTATGAAGCGAATCGTAATGGTATCATTAGGAATAGCAAATTGAAAAAAACCAATAGGTAGTGTTAACAATGCTGGTTATCTAATGTTTAATACAAAAGGAAACAAAAAATATTTATCACATAGATTTATCGTCCAATGTTTATTGGGACCGATCAAAGACGGGAATGTGGTTGACCACATCAACAACAATAAACTTGACAACTCACTTCAACATTTAGATATTATCACGCAAAGTGAAAACTGTAAATTTGGAGAAACTGGCGGCGTACGATTTGCAAAAGCTTTAAAATCCGTGAACAAAGAATCTGGAGAAAAAATTATGTTCAAGTCAATTTATTCCGCTAGTAAATGTTTTAGCATAGTGCCCCTCTCAGTGAAACGTTCAGCTGATGGTGTTATTAGATCTAATTATTCCTTAAAATTTGATCAAAATATTATGTTCCAGTACCTAGATGATCAAGCGCTACAACAAGGACAAGCATAAAACTTTTCAGTATTGTAGTTATTGTTGTTATTTAGTTTGCAATCTTCACATATCATTCAGACAATATTATAAGATGGTTCTTCACAAAGATACGTAAACTGCATTTGATGATGAAACATTCTCTACTTAATCAGATTTAATTATTTTTATAAAGTTTTTATTTTGTTTGATTTGTATCAAATTTGTTGTTTTTTACACTATTTGTCAGGCACTTTAGTCGATTTTATCATTGGTTTTTGTTGCGTTTACTCGTTTACCCCAGGAAGGTTAACGGGACTTAACATTAATTTTTAAACTTGTTGACTAAATACTATATTTTGTTGGTTATTTATCATAATTTGCTATTACAAATCTACACAATACGAGCAAAAGAAATGGAAAAAGCCAGTATTTGACAAACAAATTCAAAATCTAGTGTTAATTCCCGTTGACACCCCTGGGGTTTTGACCCAACGAAATCGAGAAAACTTAACACAAATCTTTGTTCACACTTCACGTATAATCATATATATCATAATTCTTCGATGAAGAATCATTATATACACATATGATTGATAGCACAATAACGTTTTACAAACCTACCAGTGGTATTTTCAATGATAATTCGGCAACTCATTCCCTACTGATAAAATAATACTTTACCCAATGTTTATATAAAATCAGCTTCCTGCATTCTTTGTTGTATATATAAAATCCGCTTGCAGAATTCAAAGAGTGCATAGGCAATAATGATTGGCATTCTAAGCTCGCTGTTACATCTATAATTAAATCCGTTATATCGATTTGATCGTATTACGAATAGAGAATTATTCGCTGTATGCATTTCACAATGAAACGTGGCTTCTGTTTAAGAGAAATTGGCTATATAATAAATAAATGTATTGTGTACGACTCTTTCCTGATAAATATATATATAGTGCTTTTCAATTCACTATTCATGGGGGGTGTTGTGTTTATTAATACTACATAGCTGCAGCAGTCTGTGCTACGTAAATCTTGTGGCCAATTGCTCAGGTGTAAAGCTATTTTAAGAACGCATAACATCCGCTTGACTAAATCAAACGGCTTTCATACGCACCGATTCAGTATTATTTTGTGTTATGCAGAATTATATATATCTTCTGGAAACTGTAAAAATAAAATACCAGAAACTGTGGTTGTTGTTACTTTGAGAACTAATATGATCTAGGTAAGTATATATTAACTAATTTTCCTTAAACTCTGAAGTGTGGAATAGCTCGAACGGTTACGTATGGAATCTATCATCTCGACGATTAGGGTTCAAATCCTGTGAATGACATTATCTACGGAAAGGCGATATTATGCCAAAAATATAATTTATTAGGGCGGAGCCCCGCATCTTCATGTGCGCACACCTATCCAATATGTCAATTAATAGTGGATTGATTTTGTTATCAATCACCCATTAGTTGAACATTATGGGTGATTGCAAATGTGAAGATGGCATTTCATATCATATCATCATTATATGTTATCTGTTTGTGCCGTCTTATGCCGTCCAAAATATGTAGTGGGAACGTACAAGAGATCGTGACCTTGTGACCTAATATAGGGTACCCGCACAAGGTACCGTTCCTAACGACACAATCGTAAAACCAAAACCTAATTTGGTTCGGTCATAAAGACCAAAAGCCTTTGCGTTTCTGGAGCTTCGGTTACGGTTATCTGGGAACTCTTGCAAGGCATATATAATTGGTCGCTAAGACCTAAACATGCGCAGACAAAACCCTTTAAGTTCCTAGAGTTTCGGTTACTGATATCCTAGGAACTTGTAGGGTACACACTGAGCAAGAACCTCTTTAGCTTAATCTGATCAACTTGAACGGTAGATCGAGTGTCCGTTCGCGCTTCATATTTTGCTAATTTATATATATATATATATATATATATATATATATATATATATATATATATATATATATATATATATATATATATATATATATATATTATAATGAATTATATATGATAATTTATATATATTATAATGAATACTGAAAATATAAATGTTATTGTTTCTGCTATTAAAAAATTACCACATAACGGTGTCGATGTGTCTGACAATCTTAATGCTGAAAAGATTCTATGTGATTTTGACTCATTGCAAAAACTGCAAAAAGCAAAACAGATTTACGCTTTCATCAGATTACACATTTTTAAAGGAAATGCAAAGTGGAATGTTAAAGTCTCTAGCAACAGTCACTGATAATCAGTTAAAATTGTTGGTACCTCTCTCAAAAGCTATTAACAAAAACAAGTTAGAATTATATCATGAATACGAAAAGAAAAATATTATACACACTCGTATAAGACAGTTGAGGGAGCATTGTGAAAATGTGGAAAGTGAAAGCAATAGTGAAAGTGATAATGAAAATGATAATGAGGGCCATTAACCGTTATAATTGCTAAACCAAACCCATGGGAAAACTAATGTATATTTATACCTAAGTAAATATATATATATATATATATATATATATATATATATATATATATATATATATATATATATATATATATATATATATATATATATATTTACTTAGGTATAAATATACATTAAGTATAAATATACTTATATAAATACTTATAAATATTTATACTTATAAATATACTTATATAAATACTTAGGTATAAATATATATATATATATATATATATATATATATATATATATATATATATATATATATATATATATATATATATATATATATATATATATATTGTAACTGTGTTGTATACGGACAAGTACCAAATATACTTTTTTTGTTTCTCGTTGTGACATAAAAGGTATTAGGATCTCACAGACAGATTTATTTTTATCACTTCATTACTTGTGTCCAAGATGTGATTAGTTTGGTCTGTAAGTTTGAAGTGTATTCTTGATAATAACGGATTATGAACACGCAAGTATACGGGGTTTATAGGTTATGATACAATAAGAAAGCCCTGATGTCGCGCAGTAAAAATATGCATAATATGTACCCTTGCTGGGCATGGCTAGACTTTGATCTATTTGAAAACTTCCATCCACAACATCACAAACGAGATTGACAGCGATTGTTGTTGTTATATTTACAATGCTTGGCGATATTTGTCTACCGGCACCAAACGGGTTGTTGTTCTGTTTTAGTATAGACGGTGGTGGGGCTAATGTTTTCCATGAATCACATATTCCTTTGAAGTGTTCATCAATAAGATTTTTAACTGATTTATTTAACTTAGACTAGTCAAATCCGATAATGATAAATGTTGGTAATTGTTCTTGCGTAATTCCGAAATATTTTATAATAACTGTTGTAAATAAGCTATCTAATGTAATTCTCTGAAGTGGATCGTCTTCATTAACTATGTAATTTATAACATAATTTACTCTAAATGGGTTTGATAATCTTTTCTCTCTGTTAACAAGAACATTGTTCATGAACTCTAGGTCTGAAGCAACTTGATTTAAATGTTGTATTGACTGAATTATTTGATTTTTTTAAATCAACATTGTAAGAAATATTAATACTTGAAAGTAAATTGTGTAGCTTTCTAAATAAACGTTCATGCTCTAACTTAATTGTATCAGCATATGAATTTATTTCATCAATATCTAGTGTTATTACTCTAGATTCTTTATCTTTCATACTAGCAATTATTTTTATAAAATGATCTTCTATGCGATCTATATAATGCACAGCTATATCAGTACCAGAATATAATTTCCATGGATAACCTTCTTTTAATTTTTGATATTCTGGAAGTTGTATAAACTTTTTAGCATCTGTGACGAAGTCGGATCTCTATGGTTCTGGTGGACCTTGATAAACCGGTGCGACTTCAGGCCATCCTAACACTGATCTAATCGAACTTTGATAGATATCTACGAGGAATCAGGAGAATTTACTTCAGTTACTGCTGATAGTGTTGGTTTGTAAACAGCAATTGCTATTTTTGACTCTTTTCCGGTTATAGATTTTATTCTGCGTTGGAACTACGCATTAAACTCCTCTATTTGATAACTACCCGTTGAAATTTCAACACCTTGCCAATCTGCTGTTCCATCCGGCTTATTCTTATAAACAAATACCATTGAAGTATTTGCTGGCAATCCACATAATGGCTTTGATCTGATATTTGGCCAGATATTATAAACGCGCATTTGAGCCATTGCAATTTCTTTTGCTGGAGTAGCAGTTGGAAAGTTAACGCTAAATTCAGGACTGGTCAAACTTGCTGATATCATAGTAGTTTTTGAAGGAGTTGTATTATTGACGATCTTTTGCAATAATTACCTTGTGGATGTCAAAGACTCGGCCATTATTGTTATCTTTATTATTTAATTCTTCATCCTTTCGTTATTGTCACTAGATGATGCGTTATTTTCCATCACGAATGCTTCATCGTAGGTTTTCATTATCGTAACGAACTCATCAGATATTTTATCATCACTGAGGTACAAGGAAAGATGTGAGCATAATTTAGCATAGGCGGTTGTTGCTGTGTGTAATTTCATCATGTATTCGCGTAATTTATCGCGATAATTTTTAAGCGATAATACTGAGAATACATGCACATGTTGTTGTAGAAACGACAATCGTTAATTCCGCAGGAGCAGTCATAGTTAACGTTGATAATAATAATCTTGTTCCAGCAACAACGGCAGAAACCGAGTAAACTACTACATCGATAACAACCATACGTCTGCGACATTTTTTTTACTTTCAACGCGTATTCGTCGATCATATTTTTTAGTTCAGTCGGACACTCACACGTCTGATTATATCACTGACGTTGAACATTAGTGAGTGACTCTCTCATTGGATTCATTATACTTATGGCGTTGTCATTTAATTAAGTAATTAAAATGGGAGCTTTATTTACAAATTCCAGACACCAAAAGTAATTAGCTGATGCAAAATTTATATCCGATGATTCCAAAGTGAACGTTTCTTCAGAACTTTTATATAACATTACAGATACAGTTTTAGACAATTTATTAGCTAATGAAGATGTGGTAGGTATGTTAAATTATACAACACTAAATACAGACAACCTATATATACCAGCGACATCCGCGGTGTGTTTGATGGTTTTATTTTGTTGTGTCCATGTAGCTGCGCCTGATCCGACGACGAACACGATGTTTATAATCTGTTTGTGAGGAATTTTTTATCAGGTTTGTTTTTACAACAATATCCGGAATTCCACTAATAATACCGTTGAGTTTTGTGTTAATATCAGTAAGTTTTATATCAACATTTGGTGGTCTTCAACAAAATTCGTTATTTGTTCTGTTTATATTTCTACGAAAATTTAGAAACGTTTGTATGTCATTAGAAAACTCAGTTCTAAATGCTACAACTCCATCATTGATTTTCGGTAACGAAGTCGTTTATGGAATTTCTTTATTATCGATGTATTTTTTGTAGCAACATCACTATCTGTAGTTGGACATCCAAGATCTGTAATTTTATTTTTGTTCATAATAACGTCTCCACTAAATAAACCGCCAGTCGTCTTGATATAATCGTTAACTGACTTACCGGAATCATGTATTTTACCCTGATCAGTAAAAGTAACGATATTATCAGCAATTGCAGTAGGAATTCGTATAAGTACGTCTGGTAGTTGTATATTGCTTTTCTTTAATCGTCCTTGTTTGTCCTGAAAAACAACCACTTTATTTTGATCCACACTTGAAATATTTAATAAATCATCAATCTCATTTCTAAGTTGATAGAGGGTTGCATATTTAGATAAATCAACTTGCTGCTGAGCTTTACAACGAGCAGATCTTCCATAAATATCAACCATTATTGTTACTGATGTCTGTTCAAATGTGACAGTGTGGTATATCAATGCACGACTTTATGAGGTGACTTTTCTTGCGGTGCCATGGATACAGCATTAAGCACATTAAGTACTTCACGACCACATATTGGTGGATAAATTAATATTTCTGTTGTTAGAGTTGAATACCATATTTGAGTAGTATTATTACTGACATAATGAAGAAATTCTTTTGGTGGCGCGAATCCATATGAATCAAGATAGATAATTCCACGTGGATCAGTTGCATACGCTACCCAATGCGTACCAGGTCCGGAGTTTTTATCGAGATTAATAATACCAGTTTCAATATTATTGGGTTGTTTTGGTAATTGATCGCGCATAAAAACTCCTCTGAATTTTGTTGTAACATTTAGTCTTTAGCAGCATCGAGTAAATCAAAATTTGATAGTGAAACTATCATCGAACTGTTCCTAGGCTTAAACCTTTTCCTTACCACGAGGGCGGTGTTCCCGAAAGTCTTAGACCTTTTCCGTACCATGAAGGCGGGGTTCCTGGTAATCTGAGACCTTTTCCTTTTTTGATTCCATGTCCAG
>JAEAOA010001086.1:175000-250000 GCA_016746295.1 Potamilus streckersoni
TATATATATATATATATATATATATATATATATATATATATATATATATATATATATATATATACACACACATATACGATGTTGTTGGAAGCAAACAATGAACCTGTACTTTATGAACAGTAATTACCCTGATAAATATTGACTGCTGATAAAGGAAATGATTCGTTATTTGTGTGCGGCAGTTGTTTGCAACAAAATTTAAGTCAAACCCTTCCTTTGTCTGCAGCTTAGCCCTTACGTGATCTCTTATAAAAATAATCAATCACATGTTATATCACCTGAATCTTTCTAAATTGTCATAGAATAGGATCGAAATCGGTGCTATCTGACACTGGTTGATATGCATGGAAGTTTATGGATATAAACAGAAAGCTGTCTATATGTATCCAAATTCTCTCCTCAACTACTTCAAGATAGTCGTCTACATACCAGCATGAACTACCTGCTTGTTCTGTCTGTCGTTCTGCCAATCACCTTTGATGTCGTTCTCAGTGAATCTGGCGTTTTTGATATTTCCATGAATATGGATTGCTTTTTAAATCTGACTACCAGAGCTGAAGACCAGACAAAACGCTGGGAAATGTACGGTCAGTGAAATTTAGCTGAATCGAATATGTTTACCAAGTTTTACGAGTTGTAAACTGTGAAATTTTATTAGTGAATGAATTTATATCATTAAGAAAGTTAAACATTTACTAAGAATAAGGGAGTATCTAAGCAAGTCATGTCATTGAAAGTTGTAACCTCATATTTACCTCGTTTTTCGGACAGATGTTTATTCCTAACTCGAAGCCAATTAACAAATATGTATGTATTGTCATATGCTACCTTCTTTGATATGAATCTTTCCACAGGCACTTGCGAATCATCTAATAAATATTTCGTTTGAGGGCTATTTGAAGCTAAAACACTTTAACCGATATTGTGTAATCTAAGCGTAAACATGCAAAGCGGTTAGCAACATTAATGTGACACTGCGATAAATATCCTATCATATGCTGAACAAATTTTTTAAACGCACAACAACAGCCATTCATTAGTAGAAGTCTAATCCTATTTTGCCAATTTTTTTTTCTAAGTACCATTTAACTTCGTCTGAGTTAGACATATCAATTTAAATTATTAAATACCCAGCGCGAGCAGTATATCTATCGAAATGTGTTTTATCTATCCTCCTAACCCGTTGTGAGACAATTGATCTTGACATAATACTTTACTGGTCATTGAAATAAAATGATATGATATCCTCAGCAAAATATGAATATCATCACAAAAGTTCAAGCCAAAATATCTCAAGATCTACTTTCTTGTCTCATCTCGGTCTGCATATATTGGCATCATGTGGAAATAGTACTCGTACTAAGGTTAGCAAGTTAGCTGGTATAGTCAACTTGATGTGTCATTGCTATGGACACCATTGTATACTGAACATAATCATAATTTAAAGTTGCTTAAGCTTCAGATACTTTATCTTTTTCTCCGTTCGTCAGTTTCTAACAATAAACATTAAAATTAAGTGTCAAATGTATTTGCGCTGAAACCATGTCATCAACGCGTGCCTGAAGATGCATGTTCATCATGAAACGTCAACCATACAGTCGATAAAATGTTTTGTTTACATGAACTGTTGTCACCTGCATTAAACATTGTTAAAACGGTTTTAAACTTCTAAATATATCCTTATCAACAATGAAAGAAGTAAGCTGACATAATGAAGCTGAATTTGCTATACATCTCTTTAGCCCAGTATATACAAAAACATTAAAGATTTCAGAAAAAAAGTATTTACAAGACGTCTATTAAATGCATTTATAAGACGCGTATAAACTGTGTACAGGTAACACAATTTTCCACACATTTACCAAATAAAGTAGAACGTGTCAAACATTATCCATCTGTGATCAATATGACATTTGTCTTCAAATAAATATAAAAGCTTTTAAAAAATATATGATCTGCTTATAAATTACAGCAGCTTGCAATCAGAAATATATACATGTTAAGGATGGACGAAGACTTGACCCGTCCTTCCGTTATTTCCACAGCCTATGACTATATGACCTGATTGAGTTTCAAGATAAAATTTTGATCTTCCCGTTTGAGACTTATTTCTGATGTAAAGATGATAGAGGTAGGGTGCTCACACACATACACACACATACATATGATTTATTGCTTTAGATGCTACAGGCGATTGATTTAATCTCTAAATGACAAATCACACAAATTCATATATGTTATATCCCTTTTCAATCAGTTGTTCCTAATTGAAGATTTACAAACTTATTGTTACTATAATACCTTATTTCCGAAAATTTAGTTGATGTTCATGAAAGGAACCACCATTTTTGTCAACTTAATTTTACTCAGTCATAAAAAAGTGAAACTAGGGACTAGTGAATCGGAGAATGGTATTTGAATCATATATTTTATATTAGCAAAATGAACGTTTTCAATATTAATTTTGATAAAGGTCATAAAATATAGATTTTATATTAGCATAATGAAAGTTTACAATATTACATTTTTAGTAAAGTGGACTTTTTCGCTTCTCAAACAACGAAAACAGAAAGGAAGCATACATCATTTTGTACGTGGACATGTTCTTAAGGACAATGTTATTCTATTCGTTGCAGCTATCAACCGAAATAAACGTTTTCCCGCATTCACGGCATTTATGGACGATCACCACTTGAGAGTTCAACCCATGGATAAAATAGTATTCCCTGTTGTCAAGATCAATATCAATGGTTACTACGATTCAATAACAGGTATTTTCAAGGCACATGTTACCGGATCTTATTTCATTCAACTTGTCCTTACGGTGCGAGTGGTGTCTGATACAAATGATGAATATTCTGCAGATCTTGTAACAGATAACGGCAACAAAGTTTTGGGGACCTTAGAATTCAAGGCTAAAGATGTGATTGACAGGAAGAATATGTATGGATTGTTCGATTTGAATGCTGGTCAAGAAGTTTGGATAAGGAATGGAAGACTTCTAGCCGAATATGGAGGAGGCAAATTATCAGTTTTTTCTGGGTTCCTTGCAGAGTTTCGATAGATTTTGTTTTTCCAGTAATTTGTTTATTGAGTATATTCTGTATTATGAAATCCGCATACAATAAAATAAACAATTTCAATATAGTAAAATATTAATATAATAAACCAATTAACAACTTAAATATGTGTTGCATGATTATGTTGATGTTCAGTGTCTAGTGTGATAAGCATTCCGAGGTATATTATAAAATTTTATCTAAGTGGAAATGATATGGATCTTCATCCCACATGGGCTGAAGATATTTTGCTTTTTAGATTGTTTGTACTTTCAATTGGGACTGTCGTTGCAGCGATTGATTAGAGCAATATCTATATATAATGCACTTGCATTAAAATCCTACTTTAACCCAATAATATTTGCCTTTTTAAAAACAATCTTTGCCTAAATGTTATATAAATTGCATGATAACGTTTTTCTTAACTCAAGAATTTGCTATCAATTCTTGCCAATATGATGAATCATAATTTAATTAAATCTTCCTCCTCAGAGTAAACGCAAGGGGTTGTTTATTCTACCAACCCTATCAAGCAAATAAAATATTATTCATTTTATTTTGAAACGCCGCATTAAAATATAAATAATAGAATATTACGACAAATATATTACAAAGCATGCAAAATATTCACTTGTATGCAAGTAAAATACAAACGGAATACGCACTGGTTAGGTATAATGTAGTACAACTCAAGTATGCAAACAAGCGAAAGAGTCTTTAGAAAGAGTGGAGAAGAAATGAATACGTACAAAAGAGATGCATCATCTCTACTGAGTAAAATATGTAAAAAAGCATTTTATGCTGTTTTATTTTTTTATAACTCCGTCTATTTTAGCTGTGTGTCCGTCCGCAATCTTTTGATTTTCAGAGAACATATATATATATATATATATATATATATATATATATATATATATATATATATATATATATATATATATATATATATATATATATATATATATATATATATATTCCACTCTACTGAAGAGAAAAAGTGATCTGAATTTAAGTTACTTAGTAAATTATTCTAATTAGTTGTTAAACATTGGAAACTTTAAGACCATTATGTCCACATATTATGCAAGATTAACCCATTTGTAAACCAGTATTAACCCTATGTATTTAAAGCTTGAACTTGGAAAGAAAATACTATCACTACTGAAACTTTCAACGAGGATATAAATGATCATTTCGTAACTTTATGAATTATTTAATTGAAATAGATCCAAAGAAAATATAAACTCTTGCCGTTTCATAAACGCCATAAAAGTATGGGTTATTCATTCAATTCGAAACCTTTAATTTATCTTGTATCTAAACTGTCTCTGCAGACACATACACAGGGAGATTGCCGTGAAACAATTAGTTGTCCGTATTTCAACCACAACGCACGTCCATTAGACTGAACCCTAGTTTACATTTCTGCTATATAGAAACTCGTAATGAATGTGACTTCAAACAATTAAAAACAATATTGCACTGCCAGAAGTGTTATTTCGAATAGCAGGATACATTGATAATTTTCAAAAATCTGACTGTATTGCTTCGCTTGTGCCTTCATGTTGAGATACAGTCTGCGTATTGCGTCACGATTGGAGTGGAACTGATCAATTGGGGTAATTGAAGGTTGCAGAAATTTCATTGTTTCTTAATATACTTTCAAAAGGGACAAAGTAAGAGTTCCTTCGGTGTTTCTCTCAAACAAAAATCTCAGTGATATCAGTAGGTTTAGTTATCATTTATTTCGTGTTTATATTATACTGATTACAATTAGAATTGCATTGAATACAGACCAATAATTAGGTCCAAAGGAATTTACTCTTGTTTTGACATGTTCTAGTAGTGATGAAAGCAACTAAATTAATATCACATTACAATTATCTGGATTGTTATTTTCATATTGATACTTATCTGCCACATATCACAACTGAATCGAAACTGAATCGAAACACTTAACATGTACTATGTTATGTCTGAGATTAAGGTAAACTTTGCAACCTATCAAGTGCTTCTCCTTATAATAGTAATAGCAACTAAGTTTTGATGAAAGGGTACTTAAGGACAATAACGTTCCAACATAACCACTAGTTAATATTGAAACTTACAACCAAGCGTCAGCTAATATTGAGTCATTAATTAAAAGATCAGATCTTTAAAAAGCTCCATCAACTAATTTTGTGTCTTGCAGAAGCCGTTTGCACCGGTTTCTTATTGGTTATGTGAATATAATTAAGTTGTTACTGAACTAATTATTCCTATCTGAATATCAGCGAAACAATGTTTATTATATTGAATACTAAAGCAAAAGAGACAGCCAACTGTGAACGATATTAGACTCTAGTCAACACAAATGTTTATAACATAGTCCCGGCGTAACATAAGAAATGCTCAGTAATTTGGCTGCCAAACCCTTTATCTGATATTTCAAATATTACGTATTGATTTTGTATAATTACTTCCGTTATCACACAGATAATTCGACATAAATTATATCTAAATCGAAGCGGGTTTCTCGAAACTAGATCATTCACCATTGAATAAAGGTTGTCTTGAAATTAAATTTTGACAATTTGTCTCAAAATTCTGATGCTTGTACTATGTTTATTGGCTTATCGATAATCAATTTTAAAAAGTTTCCAATAAATGCCACTATGATAAACTTCCCTAGGACTATGAAAAAATAATAAATTAATAGACTTGGATCGGGACATTCTGCTCATCTTTCTTTTTAGCCCTTTAGTGTCATTTACCTATATTTTTATGGAGAACAAAAATGTCAATGACATGTAAGATATAATAAGTTTCAATTGTGAAAACACTTGCATATAATTTACAGAAAAATGACCAGCAAGAGTAGTTTATTTTGCATACATTTGTGTTCCTCTCATAGAGAGCATACACTAATTAACATCTGAAATTATGCACAATTAGGATAAAACTGGGAAGTACTGGATCACTCATGATTTCTTTTTTTATCTGAATCTCATGGAAAGTGTCGAAATAAAAAATTATAACAATCCAGAATATCACAATTGCCTGATCTGACATTTTAGACAAGTGGTCTGTTCACCCTCTCTGCTGTTAATAGTGTTTATAAGAGTAAATGCCCAGGTCATGCTATATACACTACAAATACCAACTAAATCATATTTACACATAGTAAAATAAAACAGTTTGAAAATAACAGTACGTTTTGTCCCTCAAAAGGCATGGGCTCATTCAAAGGCTACAATTTTGCCTTTTGTCCAACTCTTTAAAGTTCCCAAAAATTAACTCCTCACTTGCTACCTCCTTTGTCGTTTTGGTAAGGATATACTTTCTACAACCATCTCACATATATGCAGATACATACTTATTTTTACTTGAGCTCAGCGCTAACCAAAACACATTTTCTGCCATTTCGTCGACCAAATAAAAAGCAATCTGAATTCTAAAGCAAAACTGCATTCTACCTTTTGAAAACTTCAGCCAGAAGCAGAATTAGAAACAACAAACTTCATTGTTGGAAATAATGCAATATATATTCGCTTTTGAATCCAAAAGCAAATTGCAAATACAGAGATCTGTTCACACAGAATGGGCCAGCAGATGCTTATATGTGTATTTTGTTTAGGAATAATCAGTAGAACAAACAAATTAATCTTTGGTTGGCGGATGACATCATGTGCATTAGCAGATCATGATC
This sequence comes from Potamilus streckersoni, assembly GCA_016746295.1. Classification (NCBI taxonomy): domain Eukaryota; kingdom Metazoa; phylum Mollusca; class Bivalvia; order Unionida; family Unionidae; genus Potamilus; species Potamilus streckersoni. Next base: position 181,748 of record JAEAOA010001086.1, read on the forward strand.
TACATATTATGTCCGTAGCTTGAGACAACTCTATGATTAATATGAAGGTAACATGGGAATCAGATTCATCTCGCAGCATATTATATAATGATTAATGCATATAATGTTAAAGTCATATTGATTGATCATTGTTTTATTCCTGTATGAAGAACATAACTAGAAATGTGCCAATTTATCTACCTATATGATGAAATGGAAGAGACAAGTTCTTTTTAAACATTGCCATAATGCATGAAATGCATTTCAAACCGTATAAGGGTCTTCCTAATACAAATCTGTAACACAGATTCCGTTTCAGATTTTAAAAAATAAATATTCAAATCGATATGAATTATACTCGTTATGTACAAAAATCATTGCTAAGAAAAATAAATTTCACTCGTCTTTCATCATCGCTAACACAAAACGAGAGTGTATACTTGTTTTGTATGTATGTATGTATGTATGTATGTATGTATGTATGTATGTATGTATGTATGTATGTATGTATGTATGTATGTATGTATGTATGTATGTATGTATGTATATATGTATATATATATATATATATATATATATATATATATATATATATATATATATATATATATATATATATACACATGACAACTCATTTCTAAGACAGGTTCGTTGCCGGATTTCGCTCACAATCAACACTTGTAGTATGTAGCTAGCTGATGGTGTTTAAAATCAAATTATAGATTCAAGCATTTTTGTCTAATGCAAGACGAACTTTGACTAAACAACTCCTTAGCTGCATAATATTTACTATGTAAACTTCATGCAGTCCATTTATCTCCCTAATTGATGCAACTGAAGGGACAAGATCTGTTAAACATTGCCATAATGCAACAAATGCAATTCGAATCTGATAAGGGTCTTCCTAATACAAATCTGTATGGTAGATTCCGTTTCAGTCATACAAAAATAATTGAATAGAACACCGAAGTACCATGATCCGAATAGCATAAGCTTCAACACTTTACTAAAATGTATAAGAAAATATATAACTTTACTGGGAATAAAGTTTGTGATAGATGGAGGGCCATTGGCAACACTGTTTCCCATTAATAAAAGAGTCACAAGCAGAGTAGAATTGTAATCTTGATGCACAGTCAACATTATTAATAAGAAAAATAAATATCGTCAGTTTTTCATCACCAATTCAAAACAAGAGATTGCATATTTGTAAAATATATATATACATTAAAGTACTCATTGCTAGGATAGGACGTCGAGAGACTTTATTCGCAATCATCCTAGCTATCCGATGTTGTTTAGGCAAACAAACTTCTCATAGATTCAATAGGTTGGTTTGCTTCCGTTAGTCTCGAGAGAAATGCATTCATTAAAGGTGTCCTAGTTTGTAGCTGTGCAGCGTCTTCTGTGACTATAAAGTCCCACACGGGAGTGGCAATCATTGCTACAGTTGCTACATTTAAAGTATGAATCAGGTCTTCGTTGGAACTGCATCCTCTTCCTCTGCGATCTTTTCTCATCAGCAAGCTGTCGTAACTTTTCCTCGCTGTCTTTCAGACCTGTGTACAGAGCATATCGCCAGCTGGACTTGTCGAGGGCAAGCTCTTCCCAGGTGTTTACCTATATTCCAGGAGCTTTCATATCCTGCTTGCAGATATCCTTGAAGCGAAGATGTGGCTGTCCTATTGATCTTCTGCCTGAGGCAAGCTTAGAGTAGAGAAGGTCTTTCGGGATCCGTCCATCATCTATTCGATACACATGGCCCAGCCATCTGATGCGACGTTGGCGTAGGAGTGTGACCATGCTGAGAATTTGGCCTGTTGAAGCACCTCGTTGTTTTTCAAATGATCGCTCCAGGTGATCCCGAGTATGCGACGGAGACAACGCCTGTGAAAGGCACTCAATCGTTTCTCCTGAGAGGCGTACAGGGTTTAAGTTTCGCTGGCATACAGGATAGTGCTAAGCACGCAGGAACGGTACACGGAGATCTTAGTGTTTAATGTCAGCTTGCTGTTGTTCCACCACACTCACTTCGACAATCTAGAGAGAGTTGTTGACGCCGTTCCAATCCGCTTTTTGAGCTCTGCATCGAGTGAGAGGTTGCTGGTGATGGTAGAGCCAAGGTAAGTGAACTCACTGACTACTTCTAGTTTGTAGTTGTTAATGGTCAGGCTGGGAGGGTCTGCGTACTGAGCCATCACGTTGGTTTTCTTTAGGCTGATGGTCAACCCGAATTCATCACATGCTTTAGCAAAGCGGTCCATCAGGCCTTATAGTGCAGCTTCTGTGTGAGTGAATATAGTAGCATCATCTGCAAAGAGCATGTCTCTTATGGTTGCTTTCCTTACATTGCTCATTGCCCTCAGTCGTGCCAGGTTGAACAGTCTGCCGTCTAAACGCGTGTGCAAGTAGATCCCTTCTTTGGACGTCCAAAAGGCGTACATGAGCAGGACAGCGAAGAAGATGCCAAAGAGCTTAGGGGCAATGACACAGCCTTGTTTCACTCCGCTGTGGATATTGAGTGGTTCGAACGATGAGCCATCATACTGCACTGTGCCTTTCATTTCTTCATCGAAGGACTGGACCATGGTTAACAGCTTTGGAGGGCATCCAATCTTCGTCAGGATTTTGAAGAGTCCGTCTCTGATGACCAGACGGAATGCTTTGGTGAGGTCTATAAAAGCCAGGAAGAGGGGTCTGTGTTGCTCCCTGCATTACTCCTGCAGTTGCCTGATGGAAAAGATCATGTCGATTGTGGACCTCTCTGCGCGTAACCCACACTGAGACTCTGGAAGCACTCTGTCGGCAAGCGTCTGCAGAATATTCAGGATGACTCTAGCGAAGACTTTACCCACTATGCTGAGAAGTGATATGCCCGTGTAGTTGTTGCAGTCATTTCTGTCGCCCTTGTTCTTATAATAATAAATTCTTCCGAAAGCAATACTCACTTTGAGATGTCAGAAAGTTCGTTAGCTGTAACATACTTAATGCCAACTTCAATCCTTCTATAAACTTTGATTCGACAACAATTATGCATGTGAAATATTAAATTAGATATAAACAAGCATGAAACATGTCATCGTTTAAGAATGCTGGGTCATTGTTTAAGTATGCTGGGTCATTGATTAAGTAGTATGGGTTATGGTTTATGTAGCCTGGGTGGTTGTTAAAGTAGTCTGCGTGATTGTTTAAGTAGGTTGAGCGATTGTTTAAGTAGCCTGGGTCATTGTTATAGTTGGTTGGGTGATTGTTTAGCTAGGCTGGGCCATTGCTTAATTAGCCTGGGTTATTGTTAAAGTAGTCTGGGTCATAGTTCATGTAGGCTGGGTCCATGTTTAAGTAGACCGGGTATTCTTAAAATAGACTTGGTGATTGTTTATGTAGTCTGGGCCATTGTTTATGAAGGTTGTTATGATCATTCCCATCTATCATCTAAGACTGAAAACATTTCAAAACTGTAGTGGTATTGAGAATACATGGTGAAAAGGTGGGCAGCATTATAAAAGCTTAACATTTGAAATTATGCTTCTGATTTTCTATTACACATGACGATATAGCCATTTTGTTCTGAAATTGGTGTTATTTCCTAAACTTTCAAGTGATCCACAAGCATCAAACAATGTCATGTTTGTTTACAGAATAGGAATATACGTCTCTAAAATAAATTACTAAAATGTATTTTCTGTTCTCGCACGTGGACCGTGCGATAAGCAACATCATTTAAGTCCAATGGCACTAGTTGTTAATATTGAATGTCTAGAATAATCAGTTACTACTTACATCTAAACTGACATTTCTACTATAATGAAAAAAAAATTTCATTTTTGATTGAAAATATATCAATTCGTTTGGAATAAATATTTTTCTGGATAAAACGTTTTGTTGTTGCCCAAACTTTTCCTGATGTATTGCATGGTAACATGGGTTACTGCAAAAATGACAAATGCATATTGCCATCAAAGTTAATTTGATGCTTGAAAATTGACTGCAAAAAATAAAAGGGGACAGTAATCTTAAGAATTTGCCTTTTTAAGTACTTTTATTATGCTTCTATAAGAAATGGCAATGATATTCATACTGGTCATGGCTTGGTACAATTGTATGTTGTCACCAGTTCCAGCACTGTTAGAAAAAAGCGCCAGAGAAATCATTTTGGAGGTAAATAAAAATTATATCTGTCCTTATACACTTAAAATATTATTATATACTACATAATTCATTCAAGAAAAGTTCACACCACTTATAATGAATGCCAAATCAGTCTGCAAACAATCGCATTATATTTGGCTATTTCTTGCCAAATATAAAATATTATCTGAATGAAAGTAATTATAGAAATGAATGAAAATAACACATGATTTTTTGTAAATGGGCATTCACTAATGGAGCGAAAAGATACTCATATATTAATGTTGTATGAAAGCCTGATGAAAATGATGGCTAAAGTAGTTTTAAAGAAAGATTTTCTCACCAAGGTACAGTTTATAAAATGTGCATATATTATACCAGTCTGTGAATTTATATATATATATATATATATATATATATATATATATATATATATATATATATATATATATATATATATATATATATATATATATATATATATAACAAAGTGACAATATTAATTTTCAGCGTATGACCTTCAGCAAGCACAATCACTCCCAGTCGTATCACCAATGATCTAGGCCACTGATCGGTTTGCTTATCTGTAGTTTGACATTATTGGTTGATAGCTAAAACAATAATGTAGGTGTCTTAAGTATGTACATCAGGACAATGTAGGGAAAACAAGAATGTTTGTGTTAGAATATGATGTTTTGGAAGTAGATCTCAGATTGAGTAATTATTGACAGATGTTCAATGCGCTGTGGATATAAATACAAATGCGATCCTTTATGTACAGAGGACACAAACAGTACACTGTGGAAGAAGGAAAATCGTACTGTCTGGTTATAAACATTCATTGTGTTTCCATAATATCACTGCAATAGTTAATAAATATAAAAGTCCATTCAACACTGGGGATAATTAAGAAAGTGAAGAAAATTCAGTAGTTCCTTAACTGAAATGGTTGGGAGGGAGGGTCTCATGTAGCTTTTTCCCTGATGTAGTACCGAAAGTTCCAATTGCGTTAGACGAAAGTCTCAGATAACGCTTTAGATTAAACAGAGACACGTTGCAAAAGATTACACCCAGGTAATTCCTTATGATGAGTGGATTAATCATATATTTGTAGGCGACAAACAGTCTGGTTTTCTTTAAGGCTCAAATAGAGAGTGGATACTCCTCATTCTCAAACAATATTGTTTATTTATCTAATGAAATAAAATAATAAACACATACGTTACTGGTACTGCCAAGATCATGTTGGTGACTGTCTTGTATAGACTTGAGCACATACCGTTTCTATCCTGTTGGTTGTTAGGACATACTACACATATGGATGCCTAGTTACAAGCAATTAAGAGCTTGACTTAATGATTTGAAGATGCTACAGACATACCAAACCAAGCAGACAAATCAAACTGTGGCAACAGTGCCAGTGATATAGAGCAAGAAAGGTCAACACTGTATGTCTGCGCATAGGTGTACGTGTGTATGTGTGTGTGTTTGATAAATAGTGCGTCATTCGTCTTTTGAATATAATTGAATTTCATGTATGACTTGAGATTATATCAATCTCCATTCCGAAACTCATTTAAAATACCAAGTACCACTTACCAAACCGGTGATTGCAGCTGGGATTGGATTGATTAATTTATATCATTTTACTGGTGCCAGAGATCGCCATGGCAAACCTGCACCTTTGCTTTCAACGCTCGGTGTGTGTATGTGTTTTTAGGTTTTAACGAAGCTTTAAAAATTTTTTATGTCATATCGCTACGATGTCAGCACTGTGACAGTTTATAGTGATATCTAGTACTGGGGAATATTGCCACAGACATGAGGCATGATGTCCAATCCGGTCACATTCTCCTAATACCAGTTCAACCAGTCCTACCACTAACCTGTTGATACTGAGCGCCAAGCGAGACAGCTGTTAGTGATATTTTTTAAAGTCTTTGGTATGACTCTACAGGGGTTCGTAAACTCGTAAACTCCCTAATGCGATGTGATGTCTGTACAAATGTGGCCACATAATCGGTGTATTCAACAGGTAGAGCAAGCGAGAAATGTTTGTTTAATGGATGCGTTTATTATAACGGGAATGGTAATTCATTTCTTATGGAGCATGTTGATCAATAATTTAGTTTTGATTGTGCATATTAAAAGATCTTGCATATTTCTACCGCAGCTAATTTGTTGAAGCTGTAAGAAGGCATTGCTACAGGCAAACATATATATGTTTGAGTAGTCACAAAGACAGACACACAGAAACAAACACACACACACACATATATATATATATATATATATATATATATATATATATATATATATATATATATATATATATATATATATATATATATATATATATATAAAGTGTATAATATTTCAGCTCTTTAAGACTTTTTGCTTTCCATGGTTACAATATCCTTCCTTACTTTATCCAAATTAAAGAGAAAAGTCAGTTATTGAGTAGATGTGGTTTTCTGATAGAAGAATACACCATTGAGATTATTCACATCAAGTGGAATGAATATGTAATTGAAGATTTATTTTTCATGTATACAAGGAACAAAATGCATTATATTGTATATATTTTTGTGTATTCAACCAAGTTTCACTTATAAGCAATATGTAATTTTGAATATAGTAATCATGTGAATTTTTGAGAAATATATAAAAGGAAATTTTTCTTGTCTGAATCTTAAGTTTTCTACACGGTTGAAGTGTTATGTATATTTAATCGATATCGTTTGTTGAGTATCTCTCCACAACCATAATATGAACTTTAAATAATTATATTTGGAATGTTACAGGGCATTTGAGTTCAAATCCAGTCGTGTTTACAATTAGATCGGAATATTCCATTGGCATGATCCGTATTCTGTCTTGACACCGTCAAGCAAATATGTATGAAAATAGGGACTTAATAACCAATTGCTTAAGTTGTATCTTTCATCAGTGTGAATCCAATTGTGATTTGCGTTTACAGTTCGTTCATATATAATTCTCAAGAAATAATAGCTCATTCACTACCTTTGGTTTGATGTGTCACTTGCAATTATTGCGAGCACTTTCAGGCACAGTATAGATTATATCACTGCGTTATATCAATTCACTCATAACTATTGGAATTCTTCATTTAGAACACTCTATATTTGTTAAAATGCCATTGGACATTAAGGATTATTTGGAGTTTAATTTACAATACTTGTATTTTCTATTGACGTTTCATCTGTATTAATTCCTGAGTTAAATGAAACTTTGGTTACACTTTATTTCTGGTAAATATTCTACAACCTATTTCATAACGAAGCACAGTCACGTTTAAACTTTTGGGCAAAAATCAGAATTTATTGAGTGTCTTCTAGGAACCTTGAAAATGAGGTTTGTTGTACTGTAAAACTATTTCTTGGTGTAAAGGGTTTTGGTCACGATGCTGCTGCGAGCACACAGTTGAACCAGGTCAGAAATGAGCATCACAAAATTGTACCACGTATGCTCTAGATCATTACATGTGGTAATTTTTCCAAAGCATTTACGAGCCGAATCAGTACTAAGGATAATATGAGAGGTTTTGGACAAAGGTACTTAGAAGAAATATAAACGTCTTTATTCGCTGAAACTGACGTTGATTGTTTTACTGTATTGTATGTTTTGATTTTTGTTTCTGAACGACCAAGCTGTAGTGTTACCAAGAAATTTCAAACCTACTGTTGGCTTGGGAAAATTAGTACAACTTTTGTGTATATTGTTATGATAAGAACAATAGCACTTTTGCTCTTCTGAATTAATAACGATTGAAATGGTTGTAACCTCGGTTAGATATAATTTACTGTTCATTCTGTTGTTATCCACGGGATGATTGAAATATATTAAATTCTGGATGCACATTCGAGGAGTGGGGATGTTCAGCTTAGCATGGAGGAAGGTATAGTTGATAATCGAGCTGTAATATAATTAATACAATATGCCTTGACTAGATACATATTATCCTCGTGCACATCCTTTCTAAACAGACATGGTCTTATGGTATCTGCATACATATATCGGACACTTTATACGGTTGGCTCCAAATTTACTTTCCCAAATATTTTTTGTTAACGTTTGAAGCCAAAATTACCGGTTACAATTCAGTAAGATATGTTCCCCAAAGTTTTTTTTTCTAATATGCGGTTTTACTGTAGCTGCAAAACGCTTAAAAATCACGAAATTAGTGTAATAATGTTATAACACATTGGATTGGAAAGGTACACGTTTGGAAGCATGTAGGGATTTCCTTGCAATGATTACCAGTAAAATAGCAACATATTCCATGATTGTACAGTACGATTTACCAATGGAGGATTGAGTATCGAAATGCTTTGATAATTACGTACGTTACAATAGTTGACACTTTCATTGTGGCGCACAAGGGATAAAGTTGATTTCATTTGTTTTTTTTTAAATATTTTATTCATATTATGGTATTGTCTACAAAGAAGGAAATAATGATAAATGATATATATGTTTAGAATATGTACAGTAAGTCTCCTCTGGTGAACCTCAGACAACTGAAGTTAGCTGCTTTATAACTTTGAACCCTACACTCCTGCCTGAATTTCCAAAGAACCATCATCATCATTGCCATCATCATCATTTGAAGAAACTTACAAAAGGACGTAACGGAATATATCTAACTGCTCGTTAATGTTTAGAGCCAGGCATGAACCTAAATTATTTCTATGTTAAAACAAAATTAAATTGTAATAACGGATTATAATAACAGCTTCACAATAAAATCATAAAATCAGAAAAAGTCTCTAAGTTCAATGTCTAGGATCCAAAAATTCCAAGAATCATTTCTATGCATGGTAAATGATAGGAAAACAAACACTCGATTATTAGAAGTGAAATCAGCTAAGAGGAGCTGTTGAGTGTATTTCGTAAGATCTTTTTTTGGTATATGTGATATCCTATCCGACGCTGATAATAAAGAATTATAATTTCATCTCATGTTGGAACAAGAACAAATTATGGTTATTGTTCATGGCGTTTCGTTTCATGAGTATTGAACCAACGTCAAAACAGGCATCCACCCGTGGATAATTCCATCACTTTAGGAACAGACCCAACAAATAAAGTTTAGGTTGGTAAAGTATGTGCAAGATTACAATGACGTTAAAGAATCTAAAGAAAAACAATTATAAAGTTAATAGAGTCTGTAAAATTTGCATTATATATAAAATGTTTAGAGATGAAAATACCCACAGATCGAAAAACAAAATCCACTTATCCCCATGATTACGCGAGAAAGAGGAACGTTTTCTCGACTATAAGATCAAAACGTAATATGAACATGCAACAAGTCGATCAGTGCACAATATCATTTCTTCTATTAATGTTTTTATTGAACATTGTGAAAAACTTATTAAATGATAATAGAAATTAAGTGTCTCGGACTTCTTTAATATGTCATCCTTCAAGACGAATCGTGAGTTTTTATTATACTTTATCTTTTATATTGTTTGAACATGCTCATCATCAAATGGTAATCTTGGATTATTTTGCCATTTTGTGTGATCTATTCTCGTTGATTAAAAGGTCATGTGATACGATAAATCAGGCCCACGATGAATGATATTTCTCTGAGTCCTACACGGGAAGCAACAAAATGAAAATTGTAAATTAGTGTGGGTACGGAACACTGAAAATATGTTGTTGAGAGTGGATTTTTCCAATCACAGGTATATAATTGCTTGTTCTTGGGTAAATAATTATGGTGTAAGTCAAATGGCATAATGTTAATACGGACGTAATTTTGAAGCAGCGACCGGACTTTTCAATCATGTCTCACCTTAAGGTGACACCCGGAGTGTTATCATCACAAAAAGGTCAGGTTTGATTTAACAAATGATTAGTTCGGATTAGAATGGATGATTCGTAGAGTAAATTTAATGTTGCAATAATTGTGGACAAAGTAGATTAAAGGTCAAGTTGTTGTGGGTACGTACTTGTAGATACAAACATTGCGATAGGCACAGTTACGTTACAAATATCAAGCAATTCAGGTGCGTTGGCTAGAGTTCCAAGACAATCGTACAAGACATATTAACTACATAGCAATTACTATGCTTATTATGACATCAGTGATATGTCGGCCGACTCACACAGATAGAGAATATGTTCAGCATCACTCAATTTTTTTTAAGCACCATAGATCGTTGTGAGTTATACTACTACTACGCATGCATCTACTATTGACATTTCCGTTTTGACTGGTAATAATAGCAGTAGATTGATTTGCCTGTAATTTATTATGTCGCTCCCATACGCATAGTCTTCCAATTCTTTGGACATTTGTTGATTGCATTTTGTCACAAAGCACTTGCATGCGAGATTTTGTGATTTCTGCACGAACTGTCGATTTAGTGGCATTATCAACATTAATAGAAAAACAAATTAGTTTGCTTTTTATCTTAGGTTTCAATTTTATATTTTAATTTGTAACTGCAATGCTTTTTATATCGTCTTCTTAGAATAAATTGATGAATCCTATCATTGTGCTAAAGATGGATTACCTAGAAAACCGTTAAAACACCGTTCAAGTAAAATGATATAAACCTATCACTGTTTTACCAAAGATTAAACAGGAAATTAATGAGGGTGTTTCAGTTCATTGCTTGTCAAATCGTATTGTATTGTATCCACGTTTCTTTTCTCTTTTACGCACTCAAGAGATTTAGTCATTTTGAAGCATCAAAGCAAAGTTTGTCCTTCAGCTCGGTGCTAACTGACTATGTTTTTGTTGGTTTTGTAGTGTGACGTGTAAGCCTTTTCACATTTAACGAAAGAAAATTGTGAAGCCAAACCAATTCATTTCTCTAGAAAACAAGAACAAAATATGAAACATAACTTACGGGTTGTGAATATAATTCATTAATTCATCATATAATCTAAATATAGATGTCCTGTCACTAAATGTTCTAATTTGAATTCAGGTTTAAATCTGTATGAAATTTCAGTTTGAAAGGAGATGGCGTCAGATGAGGTCGTTGTTCTGATAGCACGATTTTTTTGTTAAATCTCAATTTACAACTTTCGGTTTAGAATTCCAGAATAAATTTACACTGAAAGTGTTTGTCCCAGAACTTTTATTAAGAAAAGAATTTGTGTCGTTTTCTACAGAATTCAAGCTATTAACACCTTCATAAAGACGAATATCAAAAGAAAATGAAATTGGCATCAACAATTAAAACTCCTTCAGCCATTAAAGGTATAAAATACGACTAAATAGGTCTACTAGGAAACACCTGTCTTAACCGACAATTTTACATTACATGGTGGCTAACGTGAAGGCATACATTATCTCAGCATCAGATCAAAACAAAATGCCATTTTGCAATTAACTTATCAGCCGTAGCTAATAATCCGAAACTCGCGATGAAAATGTATAACTAAAAAGGTGGTTTACAACGCAACAAACACGTGGGCCGAACATGACCTAGGCCATAGCCAATGGTTTCCACATAGTGTTTACAAAATGTAGCAACCAATTTGAACTAAAAATAATAATAACGTAAGATTGCTTTCTAATCAGATCTAGTGAATTTTCCGAAAAGAGATTAAAATACAATAAAAATGATCATTACAATAAAATGTAATGAAGCAATAAATACAACAAATAAAAAAAATGTATTTTAAACTAACACACAATCAATATAATTACATATTCATTATATATATATATATATATATATATATATATATATATATATATATATATATATATATATATATATATATATATATTCAAATATAATCGATATAAGTGTCTTTTTCAAATTATACAAGTTTTGTTGCCAAATATTAGCCCTGCACAATAAGGAATTTCTCAATTACCTCTGTAATACATACAAACATTATCACTATGTTGCACATTGTCTTTATCGGTTAATCGTATTTAACACTTTTACGTCACTGATGTGCTAGAAATAGATACAAACAGCATGTTCTTCTAATGGATGCAATTATATGGAAATTATTTAGCTGTAGAGGATGTCTGACTTCATGATTCTATTTTAATGTCGTTAGTAGTAATTATACAGGTAAAGAATAAAAAACAACTTTATGTAATGGTAATAGTTTGGTTATGGTTAGTGTTGGTATCAAAAGTTGTTATAATAATATTTTTTGCTATATGGACTAGTAACATCAAAATATAACGTTGTAGCAAAGGTCCTTGTAGTTTTAGCAACAGGGGAAGCAGTACAAAAAGTAGAAATATTATTTTTTTTTAAAGAGGCTACAACCACAATGATCGTCACTAGATTTAAAACCACTCTTGTGCTGAAAGCATGAAGCCCACTCTTTTCCTTTACATATACATCCTGGTTTCTAGTGACATGTCCAATGTCACACAGTTATAGTGCTGCATTGGCACGCAAATGTCATTTTTATTACAATCAATAACACCAATATATATATATATATATATATATATATATATATATATATATATATTTATATATATATATATATATATATATATATATATATATATATATATATATACATTGTTGGAACGAAAGAGACCACACCGTCATTCCATAGATTAAGAAGACCACACTGTAATACAGTAAATAAAGAAGACTAACTATTTATGCTACTTAAAAAAAATATGCCTATATAGCTACAAAAAATTCAAGGCAGACATTACATTCTACCAAACGTTAGTAATTGAAGCAAACATACATTTCAGCTGCCCCACCAAAACTTTGATACGTAAGTATAAATACAGATTTTATTGATAGCGAAAATGATTCTTTAATAACTTTCATAATGCCATTTCATTTCAAGACGCAGATGGTGCTGACACAGAATATTATTTTCCCTCTTGAAATAAATAAGGTACAAATTTCCCCATTCAAATTCAAGTAATCGTCTCATTTCGAACCTCCAATGATAACAATTCAAAGTTTTGATTCATAAAGTCGACATACCAGTTAATAATTACGAAAAGTATTTCAAGCAAGAGGTCTTGTATTTGTACAATTATAAATACTAATTTATCCTTGTATCATTTGAAAAACATTTAAAATCTACTTTTCCAAGTCCAACAAATGCAACCCACTGATTTCTCACCTATACCGATATCTTGATTCAGTTTGTCTTTTGTAGTAGAGAACCTCATAAAGATAACGATAATGGTCTATAGTATTAAATGGTAATAATAATCTGTCTACGTTGAGCTTATGTCCTTTCGGTTATTACATGTTTTTTATTTCAATGAATGAAATACACAAATACAAGCTTCACGTTACTAAGATGTCAAGAACGGGTCATATATTATTTATTCGGTTAGAACCTTTTAATGCTTCCGTCGAATTTAAACAAGTCATACGTAACAATTTCCAGCCGATAATAAATCTCCATACCCGACACGTTGTCTTTGTTTCTGATTCAGGGTATGCTAATCTTGAAACAAGATGTTAATACTGTAAAGTTTGTGACGCACTTCATTTACTGGCTGATTACTTAAGATAGCCCAAACGCCCATTTGGGATTTACAATGAGACATGTGTCAGATGTGCCACCTTTGTCCATGCTGAATTATTTATTCTTAAACCTCGTGAATTTTGTTCACACATGCAAAATATTGGATATTTTTTGTTCATGAAACACAAAACACATAAAATCCTGAATTTGCAACCCATTTAAAATATTCAGTTGATATTTATCCAAACATCAATTCCCATTTCAAATATATTACTTGGAAGTTTTGCATTATATTACTTCAGGTGTCCTTCCAATCAATTGTAAACATTTTGCAAGTCTCCTTAACTTGCTATCAAGTATTTCTTCTACGCTATAATTTGTTTTTATGTAATTTGTGAAGAATCTATTCACATTGTATTTGATTACGTAAGAAATGTAAATCGAACTTTAAAATAATTTTTAAATGCGTTAAGAAGAAAAAGGTTTAAAATTCATTTGGCAATAGGCAATAAAATGGGACACTTATTTTCTTTTCCTTTTCACACTTATATACATACTATAAATAATGCGAGATAATATAGCTAATGAGCACACTATTCAATTTCAATTAACCCAACAAAATTGAATTATATTGTTCTGCATTTTTGTAAACTTGTTTTGTTTTCAACTACTGTAATTTTAACAATGGACTCTTTAAATTAAGATCTACCTCCACAGGTATTAATCCATGGTTCCTAACTGCTTATGTTAAACTTCTACAGAAAATATATGTATGGAATGAGTCCAAATGTAATTCTGTCGTACATGCAGCTTAAACTATATTATGGGCTATTCAGGGCATAATAAAGGAATGAATAACCATGCCCAATAAAATTACATTAGAAACAACCGTAATATGGGTTAATTCTACGTCGATATTTTCATATTAGCAATAAAGAGAAACGACTTGGTCAACTTATGGCTTAACCATCCTGGTTTTATTGAAGTAAAGCCGATTTCCTTCAGTGTGATAGATGCGTATACGTTATGGATAAATTTGTATGATATTGAATACTCATATGTAAACTTAAAGAAAATTTAATTTTGGCCTTAATCTAGAAAAGAAAAGGGCACACATATTTTCATTTCCTCGATTGTGATAAATAAATTGTAACAAGTAAAGACATTTAAGTTTCCTTTTCTGATAGTGCGACATGTATATTAAAACATATTTATTTTTTTCGATAGCATCATCTGTTCATGACAACAGAAGAAAAAAAACACAAACAAAAGCACAAATAAAATCACACACAAATCTACAAAACCTCATACTTAAAACTAAATCTAAATATAGACAAGATTAAAAACTGGATCACTCTCAGTTGTTTCATATTCTCCAAATACAGAATAAAGAACGTTATTCAATCATTGTGGTCAGTTACGAGGATTATATTATAATCCTAAATTCACAGTGCAAGGAACCCCGAAACTGGTTGTTACCCGAAAACATGTTTCTAGTTATTGACTGAGAAGAATCACATTTATTGAAATATATATGCATCAAAGCTTTTGCTTTATTGAAAATAATATCACACACTCACGAGTCTGATTATATAAAATTCGTTCGTACCCTATATGGAAAATATTTCCCGCTAACACAGAAGATTTTCACAACCTTACTGTAAAAGCTTGTGATTTGGTTACATGGGGAAATATCCTTCTGGCAACGTTGCAACATGCTTTACACAATAAGATAATTATAATTGTCATCTGATCCTAAGACTAAAAAATAGCATTTATGTGCATTTCTGTTAATAGCCTGCATAAGAAGTAGTAGGAATTTGGAAATGTAATATGTAATGACTTTAAAACATTGTAACAAGTATGTGTTTAAATTTACACTATGCGGTGTAGCAACTCTCCTTCTTAAGTTTTATTTTTAAACTAAAAAACTGAATTATGGCTGCTGTTTGAGGATAATACATAATATGGATCAGTGATGTGACTATGTGATCAAATCAACCTTCGATCAATGCCCTTCCTTCTACAGAAGCACCGTTAATGACTAGGTAGTCGTTGCAAGACAAATAATGAACCATATCTGTGTAATCAATTACTTCATATTAAAGGCGAGTATACGCCTGATTATATCTATTGCTGCACTGAACCCATCACTGATATATGCTTCATGATAGATCGGTTTGACCTCCAAACTACACGCGATCTTTGCTACAATGTTCAGCAAATTAAGGAACTTCGTGATACACTAAACGTGTATTGTACGTTTAATTTCTTGAAAAACGTCAACATTTATTCTAAACACAGCTTATTTCAACCTTATTATTTTTGAGTTTATTGTATGACCATTAGTACTGTTAACCACCCTAGTTCAAATTTTTAATATCTAATTACTTTATTAATATTTTTGGCACAATACAGATTTAAAGTGTTGGTTCGCAGTAAAATCCATAATCAATCAATCAGTCAATAAACTGATTAATCCATCCATCAATCAATGAATGAAATAATCAACCAATCCATCAATATATCCATCAACACATCAATCAATCCATAAATCCATCAATCTATCACTCAACCAATCAATAACCGGTGAAATTGCTAGAACATTAGTTAAGTTATAAGATGGATTTAAGTGAGGTACATTATTTTGCAGGAAGCATAACTTCGTGAGAAAAAAGATTTACATGCATATAAAATAACACATTAAACAAAATTGTAAACCTTTTTGTAGTGGTATGAATAATTTGTGAGGCATTGTTGTGTTTTTAATGACTACTCTTTTCGGATTTCGATTACAAGCATAACGATTGTGGACTGTGTAAGAAAAGTTCACAAAGAGACATCTTGGTTAATTTCTTCACATTAGCTGTACAGGAGAGACTCCGCGGTTAAATGTGTTGAAAATTCTGATTAATACTTTATCCTCGAATGCATCCCTACCAGTGTGTGAACAAAAACATTGCTGTCATGTATTGACATTTTATACTTATCTAAAAATGCGTGTAGTGTTGAAATAATATTCTGGATCTCGGACGCAAAATGTAGGTAACTAGGACAAACAATTTAGTCTCTGGAACTAACTTAACATAAATTCGCTTAGAAACTGAAGTTAACATGGCATTCAAGTCCATGGTAGAAACAGTGATTGACAAACGCGACACAGATGAAAATTTGTTCAGAACATTTTCGTGTCGGAAAGAATACAAGACATCTTTAGAAGAAACAACAGTGAAAGCAAGTGGAGTAGAGACTGAAGCATAGTGTGTACCTTGATTTCGTATGATACGAATCGATCAAATATGTTGTACGCTGACCTGTTCATATCTAATTTTGGTATCCTTAATTTTTATCTTATTGATGTATCTGAGTTCTTTTAGACATTTTTTATTCTTGACATGTAAAATATTTTGCAAACCCACTACACGTGTCTCCAGTTATAAAATGGTGTCGGTATTTCAGAATTCGTAAAACAACAGCTATGACTACATTTACCAACTTTTCATCTTTAAACACGCTCTCAAGTCATTGACGAAGAGTGAAACTATCATAGTTAGAGCACGAACATGCATGTCGGTGATTATAAAATTAGCCCGACGCCTTCTCGCTGCGTCTCATAACAGGCTACTAATTAGAGGCGGCCCTTGTCGATGGAGGAGACGGTGCTCATAGTTGATCAGAGGAATGTTGCAGTGAATAACAAAATCAATACAATCTTGCCAACCCTATTAGACTTGGTTCACTCGTACAGAACCACACGTATGGACAAGGTAGTCATTGCAAGACTTAGAAGTTTCACACTGATAAAAAAACACTCCTGCATTTTCAAAGGCTAAGATCCACCCAACTGAGTTTCTTGCAACGAAACATCTACTTTATGATAGATTGTTTCAATTTCCAACAACGTACTCAATCGTGAATATAAATAGCACGAAGTGAAGAAACAGTCTAATACAATAAACTTCCCCTGCATTGCAAAAGTCATGAAAGAAGCAAACATTTATTCTAGGCAATAACTTTAATGCTTTCACGTTAAGTATTTTTAAGCAAAGTATATACCGTCGTTCATACTAAATAACTTTTCATCTTAATATTCATTGATACGCACCATTTATAAACCCCCTTACTCCGGAAGCATTATATATTGCCATCACGATCTCATCCTTTTGTTCGATTTTTTTATCGTCGGTTATTTATTATAATAAGCCTTTCGCAACTATAAATATTATTGCATACAGCCTTACATTATTTGAGTCACGGAATTGTATGATGTATTAAATACATGTATTCGGGTTTCATTTTTGTGTACAACAATACCAGTGGGTTAATTATTTATATCGTACATTATTTCGAAACAGTGGCTTCGACTCATCCCATAATGCAGATGAGAAGTGCTTTCGATGGGAAAAACTGATATTCATCAAGCCCACATATGATGCAGGGCTACATCGTCTTTGTATAAATACATCACTACATGAGGAAAACATTACACTAGAGAAACATCTTGTCCGTGAGTAGTCCAGTGAAAGACGTCCAGATCTCCAGCATTAGAGATACGAGAGTTGTTTATTGATTTCAAATGTATATTATAGGTAATGACTATTGCAATGTCACGATTATTTTTGTATATTTTCTATGCAGATATGGCTTGCATAGGATTATGTAAATATTCTCTATTCTTGTATGTGCCATAACAGGAGATTTATGTTAGCAATTAAGTTGCATTGTATAATAAAACAATTTAATTTTAATGTCAATTATCTTAGAAATATAATCAAATAAAGATCTATAGAAGATATATTTTTCTTACACACTTTCCTTACACACTTTTCACTGTTCAAATAATATCATGCATATACTTAAGGCTGGAAATGGCATCAGATGATAATGTTTATATAAATAAATTCGAACAAAAACAATATTACGTTCGTCAGAAACATTTTTTGTCTATCCATCAGTCTCATAGCTGTGTGCGCAGTATGAGCTTTGTCCCAATGTACGCACTTTTATTAGTCCTGATGTTAAATTACATTTGAAGTAATAAATAAAGGATTTAATTTTGCGATGAAAAATTTAAATGGAAAGACTATTATGAATCCAATCCGACGATACAACACCTTTCACCTGTAAATGTTAACTTTTACATTCTAATAGTAGGTACCAATTATGAATTTAATATATTTTTGCAAACTTGTACACTTTTTCAGCAAGGGTTTACGAGCATGGAAAGGAATCTTTTTTTTCTGAAAACCATTGCATCACTGTAAAACCTTAAAGCTGACATTTATTTTTAGGGATCACGTCTGGTTGTTTGGAAAAAAAGCAATAATTATCCAAGCGGGCTTTTACTCGAAGCGCTAATATTGTATATATCAGAACCAAACATGGAACGTTACAGTTGTATCAGTCAAAGTAAGTTCTGGCAGGTAATGCATTGTCTGGTTTGTTAAGAGAATGTGTGACCAGAAAACATATGTTGCTTGCTTTAGTAAGGAAATTCTGATTTTTTTCCAGAACAGATACGTTTGTAGCAACAAGCGCCACGCATCCTCTACCGGCAGTTTGGTTGATGTAAAAGCAAACACTTTAATTAAACATAAATGGTATACTGGGCAATTCGTGAAGCATTTATCTCACATTATCTGTATATTTACTGGAAGGCAACTGTTTACAAGTCTGGCTACTTCTTCTTTATATATATATATATATATATATATATATATATATATATATATATATATATATATATATATATATATATATATATATATATAATCAGCAGGGAGGGTGAACCTTACAAATTTTTGCGACGAAATCGATTAAAGCCTCAGAATGCCCAATAGAGCCTTCCTACGAAATCTCATATTTCAACCAAAAAAAAAAATAAAGACCCCATTTTACAAATGGAGCCTTAGCGATTTTGTCGTAAATATGTTGTCATAACCACCCTCAAATTGCTGCCAATAATTGCTATCATTGTTGTTATAGCCCTTCCTGCTGCTGGAAGGATTTCAGGGTTAATAATAATAATTTAACCGAATATTTGATCAAGTCCAATACGATATCGTGACCGAGGGGTGTGTAAATTTATTGTTATAAATCCATGTGGGACTGACTGAGCATGATTAAAGTAATTTTTTAATCCATTGAAGTCCATATCGGAACACCATGTCTGCCAAATATTTCGTAGCGTATGTGTATCAACGCCGTTGAATACAGCAAGAATATTGCAGTTATCGCGAATCTCTTTTGGAATCTGAGTGTAGCGTTGAGTGACATATATCACGTCAGTGTTTTTATGCCTACGTCGTGAAAATATTCTAGCAGGGTTCTTTTGATTATCTAACATCACATCATCGTACACTACAAGATTGTTTATGTCTCCATCGAGGTCATCTACGCTAGGTGCATCATCAATATCTCTTATAAAGTCGATTACACTTTCACCTTTAATTTCTGATGCATTCTCATTATAATCTTTTAGCACTTCATAGCACCGTTGATCATCTACGGATGGAGCAACTAAATATAATTTATCCCACTTCATAAATCTCATTATCAAATTAAGCAGCAATTGTGTTTCACCCGATCCAGATGGTCCGATTATAATGGCACGGACAGAATTCGGAAGCGCTGCGTGGTGTTTCTGCGGTTCTCTTCTTTTAGTTGCTGAAAAATCAATTATATTCATAACGCTATATATAAACTATGGATCTATATTGTGTTAAATGTAAACAGCATACTAGTTCAAATGATGCGACGACGATTACAACTAAAAATAACAGATCGGCATTTACTGGTAAGTGTGTAACATGTGGTACAAAACAATTTCGATTTATTTCTTTAAAAAAGCGACACGGAGGTGATATCGCAGCCAAATTGGGAAAACTCCCCGGAACCCCATGGGAAAATTACCCTGGAGAAAAACACCTTCCAGGATATAGCTACTGTGGTCCCGGAACGAGATTAGATCTTAGATTTAATTATCAAAATCAGCCCCGGCCTGGTGAGTATCCGATAAATGCTATTGATAAGGCATGTCATGCTCATGATGTTGCATAAAAAAGCAATAATTTGCAACAACGACATCTCGCGGATGTAAAATTAATTCATGCATTAAATGCTATTCCCGATAAATCCTTCAAAGAAAAATTGGCTTCATGGTTGGTCAAATCAGCTATGAAAAGCAAATTGATGTTAGGTGCTGGTAAATGAAAACACTAGTGTTTTTATAGTATGGAATCTATTTATTATTCTCCAAAAGGATACTGGAGAGGTAAAGCAGCAATCAGTAAACTCGCTAACGCTGCAAAAGTGAAAAAGTCCACTGCGAAAGATTGGTTATCCAAACAAGCTATATGGCAAATTTATCTACCACCGCCTAAACAAATTAATTATTCTCGTTTTGATGTTACCGTACCCAATGAAGTTCATCAGGCTGATTTATTGTTTTTACCACATGACCATGGTTACAAATACGCGCTAACTGTAGTTGATATTGCGAGTCGATTTAAACAAGCAGAACCATTGAAAACAATGTCAGCTTCTGAAATCGCTTCTGCATTTGAAAGGATTTATCGACGAGGTCCTCTAAAATGGCAAAATCTATTACAAGTTGATCCTGGCAAAGAGTTTCAAGGTGCTGTTCTATCAACAATGAAAACTCATAATATTACAATACGACGGGGACATACTGCGTTACATCGTGATCAGGCAATTGTAAAACGATTTAATCGAACTCTTGCAGAACGGTTATTTGGATATCAATATGCAAAAGAATTCATCCAAGAAAAACGATCTCGTGAATGGGTCCAAAGGTTACCGAGTGTAGTTGCAGCGTTAAATAACGAGATTACTCGAACTATTAATATGAAATCAAATATTGCAATAAAAAATATATACCCGAACAACCACAGCGGGTTAGCACTCAGCCACTTCTCGGTGATGTTACTGTGAGATATTTATACGAACCAGGTGAACTTGAAGGTGGTAAAAGAAGGGCTACTGATCCTATATGGAGTGTTACTATGCATAAAATTTCAACCATAACGCAATCAACTGGTAGACCTCCAATCTACAGATTGGATTCAACTGCACCTCAGCGTGGTTTTACACGAGAACAACTACAAGTCATTCCGGACGATACTCAATTACAGCCACATGGTCTTAACTAGCTCCTTTACGTCTATTACACTTAAGACAGGTCAACATCACATTGTTTCTGACATGACCAAGACTATTATTTTTTCTGTCTACGGTGAATTGTCGAGGGTCTTTATCCGAATACTGCCAGTGCATTATACAATTGCAACTGGCGCTGTGATTATTCTGTTGTTCTTTTAATGCGATTATTACTTAAGCATCAATATCAAATTCTCGTTGTTTTTTTTTTTTGTCCTGCTGTTTGTAACCAGTGAGTATTTTATTAATGATGCTAATATCAGTGCTATCATCCTTTGCATTAAAATCATCATCGAAAACAATCCTTCGTAGTTGATTTATTCGTCGTACTCTGGACACTGCGAGATAGACTAAATTTGACCATTCAATGCGATTATCAATTATCCAAACAATTGTATCCGTGATGGTCAATCCTTGTGACGAGTGTATTGTTGTTACATAACCAAGCGTCCATGGTGATTTATCAGCGCATAATGCATCTTCTACAGCATTGATATCAACTAGCACAATATCATTTAACACTAGAATCTGTTTCTCCGTCTGGCCTGGATTTTCAACTTCAATATTCTGCTTTCGTCTATCCGATGGTCTAAAACACAACGGTACTGGAAACGTTGAGAGCTTTCTCCATCACTGTAAGTAACAATTCTACCTAACTTTGTTTTATTGGACAAGAAGGCTGTTTTACAATTTGCGTATCTATTTTTCTCTACTGCATCTGTAATAACGAAGTCGTATTCGGCATCATCTTTAATCAATCGTGAGGATTGTCTTTTAAAGTTGAATTTTTTTCCACCTTGTGTAAATTTACCGATTATTCTTCTGCCGAGATCCTTTGCTTCACTATTTAGTTGATTAAATATCTTTTTTGGCCATTCAATGATGTACTCCTCGTCAGCATCAATATGTTTTCTAGACTTATCGATTATACTATCAAGACATTCTGGTTCTGGTAACCATACATTGGCTTGTTTTTGATATGAGAAAATCGCTTCCCTGACAATCAACGAAACTAACATTTTACAATCAATCATATATCGCAATAACACAATTGGTAACCACATCTTTTCAGCCATGTGTCTACCAATCCAAACATAACAACACGGATGAAGTCCTTCAGCGAATTCAAATAATACTACGCGAGCAAAACCGGTCAAATCAAAATCAGGCAGTGGTCCATTAATAGCAACGCGAGTCATTTCATGTGTGGGATGTCCAAACCGTTTAAAATACTCACCAGCGAATCCATATCCTAGAAAACTTCCTGGATAACAGGCAACGATATCAACTGATATCATACTTTCACGATTGTACTTAACGTTCAATAGACCGCCATGATAATATTCCAGACAGCTGGATTGAACATCCTGCTGTTGTTGTTGGGCTTAACGCCATTTTTCAGCACAAGATAGGCTATTCATGGCGGCCAGTATTAATGGTGGAGGAAGAAACCGGGAAATTACCGGAAAGAACCACCGACCCACGAGAAGCTACTGGCAAGCTTTCTCACATATCTAAATTAGCCGAATCCTAGACTCGAACACACGCAGACAGAGGTGAGATGGCAGTGATCCGTAACGGACAGCGCTTTAGACCACTCGGCCACTCGGGGCCCCTGAACATCCTGTAAAAACTCTTTTCGTGTTGGTTTCCAATTATTTTTCTTTCTTGAAAAATGAGCTGCAACCGATGGAATTGTAAAACAATTTGAAAGTAACTGTTAGTAATCGTCGGATTTTCCATTAAAAACGCTAGCCTTTTCACTGGGACTCATTGCTAGTTTTTCATCCTATTATGTAGACTTTCAGCACGATATAATTCACCGTTAGGTCTCACAAATTGATTGAATTGACATTCTTCATCTTCAAAGCTATGAAGTAGCCATACTGATACAGGGTCGTTTTTACACAAACTAGCAATAGCATCGAATAATCTTTCTTCAGTGAGAATACCATCCTTGGAGAATTCTTCTGGGATATACTTCACTGTTCTGTTTCGCGGGAATATTGTAACCGCGGATGTCCATGCGTGTTTGTTATGATCAATAATTTTGATTGGAGCACCGTTTTTATTGTATTTCGATTCGTATAATACTTCACCGGTTATCGTTGAAACGGTTATCGGAAATCCCAACGACTTTTCCAATCTAGCTATATCGGAAATAGTTGCTCCGTTCTCTTTCACTGTAAGCTCCCATTGATCTATTTTTTTGCGTCTTAGATCGGTGAATTAATTCCCACGGAGTGCATTTGTAAAGTGTTCTATTACACGTTCAGCTACACAATTGAGTGGTTTTACCACTGACGTTGACTGTTTCATTGGTGCGAGTTTTTCGATGTCAGGTTTCTTTTTTAACGGATATATCCCATAAACAATTGCTGTTTCAGGATACGCTTTTCCATAGTATGGTTTATCAATTCCAGTTAACAGCCCTGGTCTGGAATCACAGCTAACAATGACTGTTGTCCTATCTTTGAGAATTGGATCAAACTTGTTCCGTATAATCCAATCGCCCGATTCTAAATTGATAATGAATTTCACTCTGAGAAAATACCTTTTATTGTCAAGTTGTGATAGTATAATAGCTGCTGTTTCATCTTTCATTCTAGCATCAACAACACCATCAATTTTAAATGTTGACCAGGTGTTTTATGCACCGTCCTGTTTAAACTCATTAACACAATCTCGTATTTTTCTAATCAGACTTCTATTATTTATTCTCTCTTTTGGTACGTCTTCGAGGGTTCTATCGAGATTGAATTTAATATTTCTATAAGGCTTGATTGTCGATAATCTCTTGAATTCTTCATTCATATAAAAAAAGCAAACATTTAAATAGAAAATTTTGTTTATATATAATGAATCACTGCAAATGGCTTATGATTGGATCAGAAACCCCATGCACTAAATCGTGTAGAGGTGAATTCTGTGGACATCACTTACAGAGCGTCAGAAATAATTCGACAGGCCCGGCCCCATGCATAAATTGTTGGGTGGGTGTGAGAGAAAAATCACAATTATGTATTCATTGTGGAGGTAAGCGGTTTAGAGAATTGAAACGTTATTATGAAAACGAATAGAAAACGCTATCATTGACCCTAATCATGACTCTGTCAAAGACAAAATCATAAAACCCCCTCAAGACTACATTAATAGAATTATAGATAAAGCAAATGATGAATTAGACAAATATTATTATTGTATATAAATGGAGCAAGAATTCAGACTTCACCCCGAACTTGTTAATTATGAAATATCTCGTAAAGGTGTTGTTAGACACTGTAGACTAAAGAAACCTGTGGGGTTTGTTAATAATCAGGGATATTTGTGTTTTACTGCTGGAAGAAAGGTATATCTTTGTCATAGGACAGTCTTTGAGTGTTATATGGGACCGATAAAAGATGGCTGTGTTATTGATCACATTGATTCTGATATTCAAAATAATTCTCTTTAAAATTTGAAATGAATTTCTCAAAGTGATAATACAAAAAAGAAAAAGACAGGGACTTGTAAGTCAGTTGGAAAGAGACCAGTGCAGTCATTTGATACAGCGACGAATGAAAAAAGAATTTTTCAATCAATGAATGCTGCAGGGAAATATTTTGGAATATGTATGCCTTCAGTACGATATGTTGCTGAAGGGATTTATCAAACAGCTATCTCAAAGAGCAATGGATATAGAATAAAGTTTTCCTATTTACAAGATAACTCTCAATAGTGAGTTTTAATTATAAATAAAAAATTTTTAATGATCCTTTTTTATGCTACTTGATGCTATTTCAGCCAATTTTTGTGTCATTTTTGCATGATTTTATGGTATTTTATTACAATTCAGACCAATAACTATAGGGTAAAGTAGTCGATTTTCTGTGTTATTTTCCATAGAGAAAAACGCTAAAAGCGTTTCGCGTTAATATCATTTTATTTATTCTCAGTATAAGCTATTATGTACATATATTTTTTCCAATACTTATTCGCAATTTCCCACGCATACATGTATTAAAAAAGTAAATGACAGTAGCTGGAACAGCCAAGGTCAGTAGCTGGAACAGCCACACACGATCGATAACAAACAGGTAGTAAATGTGGTCGTTGTACCGGAACGCGCGCGTGTCTGTCAAGGTTCTATTAATAGATTTTTTAAAAATCCCAATTACGCACGTTAACAGCTGTTTAGATTTGGGATGAAAATGAAATTATTTTGTAATTACAAATTACTTTGTAATTTAATAATACAAATTAAAATAGTAAAGCACATTACATGTAAATCAGTTTTTTAGTGTGGTAGATAAATGTAATAAAATTATCAATGACGCAGAAAAATGTCATTCTCGAACCATTCAAGAAATAGCAGGTGATCCTGAATTAAGAAAATATAGTATGACAGGTCCCATGACAGAGTTATCTCGTCATGAATCCATTATTATTACGATTAAATAAACACGTAATATTATAGAAATTAATAAAAAAAATTTGCTATTATTTAACAGTTGTATTCCTTTTTTAATGTTTTATTTAAATATTTTATTTAAATATTTAGTTTCCATTGAAATTACTACACAATTTTCACTATGAAATGCTAGGGAAATAAATACACACTCGTTTATCGACACTGGCCTTATTATCACCTTATATATAATGTGAGCTGTATAAGCTTTGGGCTTTAAGCGAAGCCCAATATGCCAATCAAAACTACCCACGCCATTGACATGGTGTGGTTGATTTTTCTCATACTGCAACCATGGTTAATTTCTTGGGTTGCTTTTGATTGGTAGATTGGGTGTAGTAAGTCCGCTCCGTTGTTTCATGTCTGTATCGTCCTGTACTGTCCCTATCATCTCATTGTATATATATATATATATATATATATATATATATATATATATATATATATATATCTATATATATATATATATATATATATATATATATATATATATATATATATATATATATATATATATATATATATATATCATCCTATATGTAATCCTTGGGCTTATTTGAATGCGAAGGCACTCAATGAGTTACAAGAATGTGCTGTCCCTAGTATATATATCATCCTCTATAATCGCATTGTATATATACCATCTTATATAATCGCATTGTATATATATATACCATCCTATATGTAATGTACTGTCCCCACCACAACATATCTTCTGGGAGCTCTAATATAATCTTTATTACGTTAGAGATTCCGCCGGAGATCTATGTTTGTGGCCAAATGAGTTCCACGAATGTGTTGTTCCCCCTCTGGGCCTCTTTGACGTCATTTGGCGTGAAAGATATCCAAATGAAGGATTCATGTTATATGTTACATGTTGTGTGAAACCGCTTATGGTTTCTGAGTCTAATACCCATATAGCCCGCCCTTGAACTCGATTGGGGGGTTAGGGTATTGTATAAGTCTTTAATGTATGCTTAACTATCTGCCTATTAACTCGAAGGAGATGACCAAGCATTGTATATGTCCCTTTTTTGTATGTTGGATTGGGTATTAAGGGCTTAAATAATATTTTGAATATAAGAAAATACATTATTAATAATATTCAATAAATGGAATTTCAAGATATTACATCTATCATCACAGAAATATCAAATTTAAGAAATCAAGGAATCGTACTTTCTGAATTTTTGAATGAAAACAGACTTTTGAATGAATTTGAACAAATTAATATACAATTGAAACATGGAAGATATGTCCTACCTAAAATGTATTCACTGATAAAAAGAATCCAAAAAGCGGTTAATGTTTCTTTGTATAACAATGATATTAATTTATTCATTCGGCTATTTAGTATAGTTGAAGCAATTAGAAAGAAACTAGGGAAGAGTGCCAAGTTCGGTCAGAGATTGCTTTAAAAGTGAAATCTATAAGACGTTTGATTGATGAGTCTTGAAATGCAAGCATTGAAAACCACTGAAAACCCACAATTGAAAAAACGTTAATATTTCCAATAATGACATCAGAATCATTAACTACCAGACTAACCCGCGAGAGGTTAGAGGTTACTGAAAAAGTTTATACCGATTCGAGATGACGTGCGAGATAAACTACAACTTAGACAGCAAGCGCAGACTGACTTTTCTATTGGGAGTGAACAGCTTTTTGCCCCTGTAACTAAAGCCACTAAAGATATGAAACTTGCAACAGAACGTGCTATATACGGCGACATCCCTAAAGAGGGAACAGTACCTATCATTGATGTACTGGGAAAGATTGCTACAGAGACTGAAAAAACTCAGGAGGGAATAGAACAGCTTTCAGGTGAGTTACAAACTCAGCGAGAAATACAACAAATGGGTAATATTGATACTGATAATAACCCCGTTGAAGGTGCTAGTGAAATCAATAGTGATTCTAATGAAAACGTTTCCACTAAAAAAGGTGTTTCTTTTAACGAGAAATTCACCGATGAAGCTATAGCAAAAATCAGACAAATTCAATTGCATAAAATTGAAGACTATGCGTCATTTGGTGACTTCGCTATCAAAAGTTATTATAAAAGGGGGGAATTTTTAAAAGACGAGTATATAAAAAACATAATAAGACGAGAGGATTGGGTGGATTGGATATATAAAATTAATAAAAAAGACCCCGGCAAATTAAAAAGGGATACATTGGAGTACAGAGCTTTTAAAATGGGATTTAATACGTATGGTATAGAACAACAACAACTAAAAGAACAACAACAACAACACCGAAAAGAACAACAACAAAGTCGAGGTCGAGGTCGAGGTCGAGGACAACAATCTCCAGAAATTCAAAACGTTTCCGAACCAGCAAGTGCTTTAGGAGAGGGTTATGGAAGTTCTCATCATGATTCTCATATGTGTCCTAGTAATATCATTAATGATATATCAAGACTTGAGGTTCTTATGAAAGGTAAGCGATCTGGGAATAACTCAGTCGAAATAACTAATGAGGCATTTGATATTTGCAGCCGATTATTCCAAGGGGGGATAATTGATGTTCATACGTATCGAGAACTCTTAGATGAGTTAATGGACGGAATTCCAGAGGAATTTAGTGGTTATTATAGCGATTGAAATTTCTGAAATGTTTGCATTTAGAAATTACAAAGTAATTTCAAATAAGATTATAGTACACTATAATCACGATAAACCAACAAACGTGTATGTGGTAAACTCAAGATTGCCCGTCTATAGGGCATACTATGGAGACGGCCTTGGAAATACCATAGCGGGTTTATTCACAAGAATAGCCCCAAACGTAGCACCAGTTGCTAAACAATTAGCGATGAAAGCCATTGATGTTATTCGTAATAATGGAATTAACGCTGTTGGAGATCTTGCAGGAACGGCCTTTTCTACCGCAAAGAATAGAATAACGTCATTGGTGAAATCTAGATTCGGACGAAAACCACCACAAATGGTTTCACCGCTACCTTCAACAACAATGATGCCTGCAAATGTCAGTAAAGTGATAAATAACGCAGTGGAACAAAAACTTGCATCATTGGCAATAACTTCACCAGATAGTAGTAATATTGCAAGTATGAAAGCGGGAAGCGGTCTTGGAGGAAATCGTAAAAATTTCAGACGAAAAAGAAAATGATAGTAGAAAAATTGCTAGCATTATTACATTTAGAAAAACGATAGTGTTTTAGTATAAATGGCATTTAAAAACATCGCTGATCCAGCGTTTGATATGGCAGCATCGGTGAATAAAGATGATTCTAAAATTAACTATCAGTATTATGCCTATCCTGCAAGAGAGCTTAATCAACGGGGGAGAGTTGCACTTTAAGTTCAAGATACAAGTAGATACTTTTTGCCGTGTGAGGCGTTTATTGAAGTAGAAGGAGAGCTTGTAACAAATGTTGCAGCTGATACACCATATGAGGATAACCTAAATATCCGAGTTGGTTTTGTAAATAATGGCATTATGGCGCTATTTAACAGTGCAATATATATCATTGATGGAAAAGAAATTCAATCAATAGAACAAGATGTTGATATTGCAACAACAATAATCGGACTTGCGAGATATTCTGATGATTATACAAGGTCGGCTGTTCCGTCTATGATGTTTGCTAAGGATACTTCTAATCATGCTGACCATATTCAGTTTATTAAAGTACGAACGGCGAGAGCTACTGCAGAAGCTGATCAACAACTCGCAAATAATCTAGACCGTGAAGATAGACCAGCCGCTGAATTCGACATTTTAAAAAGGGTCAATGATAATTTCAATCTAGGATTTGCAACACGAAAGGAAGCATTGAAAGGACAGCATCGACGGTTTTCATGTGCAATTCCGTTACATCACATATTCGGATTCTGTAGAAATGTCAGAAAAGTCATCTATGGAGCAAAGCATACAGTCGTGTTAGTGCGAAA
This sequence comes from Potamilus streckersoni, assembly GCA_016746295.1. Classification (NCBI taxonomy): domain Eukaryota; kingdom Metazoa; phylum Mollusca; class Bivalvia; order Unionida; family Unionidae; genus Potamilus; species Potamilus streckersoni. Next base: position 211,865 of record JAEAOA010001086.1, read on the forward strand.
GGAGAATGACAATGATGCAATCTGGCGTGCTGATGGTGTTGATGATGGTAAAGTTATTTTAAATAAATTGGTTCTATGGATGACAATCTTGACTCCATCAGTCGCAATAGAGCAACAGTTACTATCGTTTATGGACACAGGTGGAAAATCATTGCTAAGTTGGCTAACAACAACGACTGATATGAAGCAGGATAATGTAAATGGCAAATTTACATGGCACTTAGCATCAAAACAAGGTGTTTCAGCTCCACGTCATATCTTTATAGCGTTACAGGATGCAAATCGAGTGGGTCGTCAAATATCCAGTCATATAATATTTGATAAATTAGGAGTAAGTGAAGTTTCGTTGAGAATAAACGGACAACAAGAGCCAGCAGAGATTGTACAGCTTGATTATAATAACAACGACGTAGCACGTGTATATCATAGAATATTGTCGTTTATGGGTCGTGATCAAAATGGTGATACTGGTTTACAAATATCGCAAATTGATTTTTGAAAAACACTATCCGATTTATTACTTTTCATTGGAACATCTTGACATGATGAGACAATCTGTTGTTGATATATACTTCCAAGCTCGGGTACAACGCCCTGCTGGTATAGCTGATTATAGAGCAGTTGCTGTCATTCTCAGTGATAAATCAATGTTGTTAGAAGGAGTTGGCGGACGAATGGGACTTATTGATGCACCAGTGGAAAACATGTAGTTATAAAATCCATAGGATTTTCACAATAAAATCAATTGAAAGTGTAAATTACGTTGTAGAATAGAATGACATATAGTATTCTTAATGTCCAGTTGACTGATAGTCAGGTCAAGAAATTAAAATCAAAGTCGGCTAAAGAATGTGAAACCACAATAACGCTGAAACCCACTCAAATGTCCGGTGGTGCGCATAAATTATCATTGACAGATCGTCAAATAAAACATTTCAATGATGCGCTGAAGAACAACCGAGGAGTTCAAATTGATTTTTCGAAAGCAGCAATCGCCAGTATGATAAAATCAGGTGGTATATTGCCTCTGTTAGCTGCTATTCCAGCATTTATTGCAGCGGCTGCCTCAGCGGTTGCGAAGGCGGAAGCGGTAGGAGCCGATGGTACTGCTGCAGGAATGGCCCTGACAAAAGCTACTGGAAATGGCTATAAAAAAGGGAAAGGGTCTAAGACTACCAGGAACCCCACACAATTGGTCCAAGGGCGCGGTCCTAAGAATACCAGGAACGGCTTATTAGTGGAAAAATCCCTTGGGTTTTCACCAATGTCCAATTTTGATTTAATTGATGCTGTAAAATCGTTATTAATAAAAAAAACTTTAGAGGAGTTTTCATGAGAGATCCATTACCGTCAAAACCAATGAAAAATGAAACGGGTATTATCAATCTTGATAACAGCAGCGGAGAAGGAACTCATTGGGTCGCATATGCAATTGATCCACGTGGAGTTGTCTATTTTGATTCATATGGATTAGCTCCAACAAAAGAATTTATGCGATATGTATCTACAAAAACAAAATCATCGTTGGCTCCAATTTTTTATTCCACGCTACCAACACAACAGTTAAATGATCCGCCGATATGCGGTCGTGAAGTATTAAACGTCCTTGCAGAGATATCTAGATTTCCAAGGAAACCACCACAAGTTGTTGTTAATGAATATATCAGCGGGCAATGGCAAAAACGCTAGCGCTTTACAATTGAAAATCTGAAATGATTTAGAAAAACGTTAACGTTTTCGTATAATGATTGATATTTGGGGATGACCTCTATCAGAGTAAAAAAAACAGAAACCGATAGTAAATTCGCTGTCGAAAATGTAAAAAAAATAATCGAAGATGAAATCGCCGAGACATTAAACTTGTCAAGTGTAGATCCTGGGAAAATAGTTGTATTTCAAGATCGCCAGGGCAAATTGAAATCTAGTAATGTGTCATTGGATGATATATTTTAATACGAAGACGTGACGTCGTTGAAAATACAATAGCGTTATATTCAAACGATGGAAAACTCAAACCGGGGCTATTTGTTTCGACGATCACTGATAAACTAACAACAGTAGATAGCACAGCAAACGCGTTAAAATCACTCAATGATGAATATAACAATCATAAAGCTGAATTCAATAAATTGTATGAATTACAAAAGTCAATCGTAGAAAAAATCGACAAACAGCTGCTAGAATTCCTTGGAAATCCACCAGTAACCACACCGAATATTGCAGAGATAAAAGCATCTATGTCGGAATTTGCAACACTTCAACCAAGATATGAAAAACACGTAAAACAGTTTTCAACATTTCGTAAAAACATTGTTTATAAATTTTTGGGAGGTCTACTTGATAAACTAGATATCAAACTTCCGGATATTAAAAAATCCATCGAAGAAATACCAGCGATTAATCGACAATTGGAAGCAATCAACACGGATATTAGAACGTTCAAAACAATCTTCCGCTACTTGAAAAAATAAAGATTCCTCATGAGAAGAATATCATAAATATGTTATACACAGTTCTCTCTGGATCATTAGATTGGGAACCTAAAAAGAATACAATAACTCTCACTGTGTCAAACAAGGGTATTTATCGATTAACAATAGTGTCACTGATTCTGTTTAATATATCATCATCGACTTCATATGGATACAACAACGTTATTTCAACGACTATTGACGTGGGTGAATACAAAAGGTTTACAATAACAAGCACTGATCCTAATTTAATTAAGACATCATTTGTATGGTATATGGAGTTTGTAGCTGATCTGAACTAGAATTTTTAACAATTAGAAACCACTTGAGGTTTTAAAATAATATGACTCCGTCATCGCAATATCGCTATGATACCGTCAAAGAGTTTTTAACGAAACTCAAAACACTCATTGCTGAGTATGAAATAAAAATTAAAAAATATCGCAGGAGAATTACCGCGATTGATGTTACAGTATACTCCGTATCTGGTATAATGGCCTGTGCTGGTATTATACTATCTTCAGTAAAAATGGTAGCTCCGATTGCTGTCCCAATTGCTATTTCCGCGGTGACAACATTTGCTGGAATTGCAAATGCTATTACTAAAAAAAATATCATCGTGTTCTCAAAAAAACTTAACGACTATACAGTAAAACATCAAACAGTATCTAACGGTTATTCACAATTGTCCTCGTTGATGTCATCATCGATTGATGATACGATAATTACTGAAGACGAGTTCTCCGCAATGATACGTATTTATGATACTGCGATTAAACACGCTAGCGTTTTTTCATCTATTGCAAAATTAGACATTGTAAATAATAATAACAATGTCGCAAGAGATTCAACTACTTCAGCGGATAGCTGAAAATACCACTCCGCGGAAAACAAGCATGATATCAATATCGTCAACGAACCCTGAATTCAGTGTGAATTCCCCTTCCCCTGTTTCAGTAAAGGAAATCGCGTTGGCAAAATTACGAGTGTATCATAGTTGGCCTAATATTAGATCGGTTCCATTTGGCGGTCAGAGACCTAATAATTCTCTGGTGTTTGCGTATAAGAATAAAAAAGATGACACTCCAGATTGGAACGTTGTTTCAATACCAACTGGGTCCTATCAAATTTAGCAAATTAATAATGAACTACAACGTAGAATAAAATCTATTACTAGAAGGGAATCAAAAATCGCGATAACAGTTCATGAACCAACACTATCATCTGTAATTGAAATAGGCTCTCCTGGGTATGTTGTAGATATTTATAACAGTTCAATAAGAACAGTATTAGGATGGCCCAAGATCCACCTGATAGAAATGCTAGCATTTCCATACCCGAGCCGGTAAAGTCTGATTATATCACTGATAAGATAGCATCAGAGAATCCAGTAGAAGGTAATAGAGATCGCAGGAGTACATCTTCTAATCTCCTTAGCAAATCGATTTATGAGGGGATCGCGGCTGGCGCTTTAAAGTTCATGAAGGCGAGGATAGAGAAATTAGTGAAAGAGAGGGATGAAATGGTGAAGGAGAAATTAAAGATAGAGTTGAATAAAAATTTTAATAAGGCGTAAGATGAACGTCGTATTACTGATAGATTCACAGCGATAAATAATGATCTTTCGTTATTGTTAGTATCTCTAAGATCTGGTTCTCTCACTAAAGACGAATTCATCAGCGTGGTAGCTACATGTAATAAAATTATCGATGACGCAGAAAAATATCATTCTCGAACCATTCAAGAAATAGCAGGTGATCCTGAATTAAGTAAATTTTTTACAGAGAAATATAAAATCCCCGTTGAAGATATTCCAACGTTTAAACTACCAGGATATAACACACCAGAATTGAAGAGAGATCTCAGAGCGGCCATCGACGAGGGATTCAGAATAATCCATGACGAATGGGAAAATAAACAACCCAAATCAACTATATTGACTCACAATAATTCTCAAAACGGCGACGGTAGACATATCGCACCGAACAATGTGGACATTTCATCGGTGATCGCGCTTAATTTAACTTGTGATGTAATCGAAGGAAGCTATCAAATTAATCTCGAGCAATCAAATAAAGCCCAACAAGGTTACATTCTTTATTCATTTGCGCCAACAGCTCCTCCAGTTTTTTTAATTGTTGAGAATCCGACTAATCCAGTCTATATGCAATGTCAAAATGATTCGCTAACTAGAATTAATTTTCCACTCACCGATCAGTCAAATAATTTAATTGATCTACGTGGTGAAGTATTATCGATTAGTCTAATTGTGAAACGCTAACAAATATTCGGTTAAATCATTTGTATTAACCCTGAAATCCTTCCAGCAGCAGGGAGGGCTATGACAACAATGATAGCAATTATTGGCAGCAATTTGAGGGTGGTTATGACAACATATTTACGACAAAATCGCTAAGGCTCCATTTGTAAAATGGGGTCTTTATTTTATTTTTGGTTGAAATATGACATTTTGTAGGAAGGCTCTATTGGGCATTCTGAGGCTTTAATCGATCTCGTCGCAAAAATTTGTAGGGTTCACCCTATATATATATATAAATGTGAAATTAAATTGTGACTGGCACTCTGAGGATTGTAAGGTACACACACACACACACGATCACGATTGTATACTAACCTTGCATTCCTCAAATAATTTTATAAATTTCGCATGCATTATAAACTATTGGTTGCCTATAAAACACAGCATCCCTCTATTCCATATGATGTTTTTATTGAGGAACTAAATGTTATACTGGTCAATTCTTGAAGCATTTATCTCGGTGTTGGTTGCGATGAGAAAGAGTTTTTATTACTCTATGAAGAATACCAGTTCTTTTTGGAGCCAGAAAGGTATCATGGGAAATAAACCTGAGAAATAAAACATCTAACAATTATAATGGCTGTGGTTTCAACGTGAATGCAAGATGGACAAAACATAAAGTAAATGACTTATTCAATGATGTTTACAGATACAATGTAGAGACATCAGCCTTCAAAGCCTAAGTAAAATATACGAAATTAGAAAGCTGAGGGTGCATTTCATTCCTTGCCTCTCAACAACTCGGCAAGGAGAAAACCATCTAAGCTCTCTAAGGGTTTGCATAAACTGAAAAAAAATTGAATCCAAAAGATAAACCGGAACGATAGTAGTTTGATCAACCTACATCGGTTTGAAGAAATCCACTATGTCAGTGTTGTACTTAATAGTTTTAACAAATAATATATATGGCATACCGGGAAACGTTGTCTCAGGAAAGTGAACTCGTACAAACTTGGAAATTATATGTTAATTATTTAATAGTGATTTTGTAAGTTTGGCAACGTACAACTATAGATTCTTCTAGTGATGAAACATTTGTACAGATTTTGTAGTAGTGTCATCTAAGTACTATTCTTGGTTGTAGTGTACTGCCATACAGGCAGTTTCTTATGTTCTACTTTTATTACATAATGTCTTCAAAGTTACAGCGTTGTTAAAAGGGACGGACCTCTATTATCTGGCCCACCCAATCTTGGCTTTCTAGAATTGGCACTAAGTGAAAGTGCCTGGATCACAACATTTATGCAATGTAAGTATGATCTTGCCGTGTCGAGTTCCTCATGCTTCGGAAGAAATAGAATATAAGAAAGCAAAACGTTGTTTATTGTTTGGCAACAATGAGTCTGAGGAATGGACGAACCCGACAAAGTATGAGTGTAGACAACTGACCTTTCCAGGTAGTTCCATGCCAAGTGTTCAGACCTTGTACCCGTCAAAACGTACCTATCCACCATTCTACTAGTTACCAAAAGTGGGCTCAGAATACTGCGAAAATGACAACCTGGAATAAGAGGATGGCTAGTGTGTGATTATGGGTATGCTATTGGTCAAACTTATGAAATGAAAAAAGAAAAGATGTGTATTTTATTTTATTTGTTATTGTTCAATATCAATTTATCATATTATTCACTAAAATATTCCGAAATTTTATTATTTATTAATTATTATTTATTATTATTAAGAGGTACTACCTTTTTTAATATATGTTCCCTGAAGGACTTCATGATGGCATCAAGGTCACTAATATATATTTAACACGTGTAGTTCCACTATTATCATATTATATCATTCCTATTAAAAAAAGGTTTGAATAACAAATAAAAGCTTTAAATACTTTTCACTCTTTGCCCTTTCCAAATCTGCACAAAATGGTTAATTTTCAATAGGAATATTTCAGCATGTTATCAATGAACTAGGCCTCCAAAGAATTACAAATTCCGTTTATCTCTCTGAAAGTCATGAGTGTTTGGAGAGATTTCATTAAAAGTAGTTAAGTATATTTGGGATTTACCTCTTTGATGATGCTGCTTACAATTAGGAGTCAGACAGGAATAATTAGGTTTTAGTCTTTTCAAAATGTTGTTTCGACCATTGAAAGAGAAATATTATACAAAAGATTCAAACCTTGATCTTGATTATGTATCTGATTTTAAATAAAGTTGTCACAAACGTTTGACGTAGCTAGAAATGGTTTTCAAACTACTCAATCAAGAAAAAATATTTCATCGAATCTAGTCCTGAACTATATCATTTGCAGACAGGAAAGTACGGAGCTAAAATAGTTATTTTGAAAGCATAAGTACGTGATCTCAAATGCTCCAACACGAACAAAAACTCCCTATCCTCACGTAAAGTCTGTACCTGTGAAACAACATCCTTACAAGATGAAGTATCTCAAGCAGGAATGTTTGAAAAGAGAACGACCAATCTTCCTGGAAAATTATTTCACTGTATCAAGTACGAGTCATTTAAGTTCAGTCTGTATTCTTGTCCAAAATCATTACAAAACTTACCGTATGCACTGACACAAATTAAACTGAAAACGATGTCGCAAAGATGTTTCTCTCAAATGATTCTGTTAATCATTACTCACAGAAAGATTCGAATAACTGTCAGTATTCGTAACACCTGATGGTATGAATCAATGTCATGTGATATCATTAGGTATTTTAGCATATCATTTAACTTTCCAGTCTTTAATGAATATGACAGTGTCTAGTCCAGAATATTCTGACGATTCGATTGGTGAAGTAATTATGTACAACCTGCAAAATCGTTTGAAAATAATTCAAAAATTCCTTAATTGACTCGGTGACACAAATTTGCATTTACTATATGTAAAAGTAAATTTGACATTCCTTGTGTCATATGTATGACACAAGGAAGGCAATGTCAATTTAATTCTGTAAAGGTTAAGGACAAAGCTATGCATTAATTCCCAGTGTCTATAAGAATACAGCAGATGTGATTTTTGGGGTATTGCTGGATATTATTGGAGCGTTTGTCAATTTTGTTGCCAAAATTCCATGATCACTGATAAATTTGTTTATTAAAAGTTTCAATTCGATCAATCCAAATATATTAGCCGACAACTGACAGGAGAGGGTAGGCTTATGATACATTTAAGGTCATGATTAACAGTGCGTCAGTTTTTCTCAGCTCCAGATCTCAGTAAATCGTTGGATATATCTACTCATGCAAGTAATGAAGAAGTTAGTGGTTACATATGAATTATTTATTCCAATCTAAAATTTGTTTGGATTCGGTCTTTTGGTTGGATTAAATTAATATTTGAGAAATATCGTTTACTAAAATTGTTCATTAAAATTATGTGGGTTATTTTAAATTTTTGATTATATTATTGTGATACATAACGGTTGTTGGCACGTCAACCTTTGGACGCATTTCCAACATAAGCACATTTAAAATTAGATTTCATTTTGATTAATTTGTGATAGAACTTTTAGCGATGTTTGCAATTTAGTTCACAATACCCTCTTTTCACATTTTCAATTTTTTCCACAGAGAAATATAAGAAGTAAAGAATTTTAAAAAACTTATTGACACTCCCTCTTTTTGTTACTTACTGTAATAGCATAGAGTAGATACATTATGATTATATATATATATATATATATATATATATATATATATATATATATATATATATATATATATATATATATATATATATATATATATATATTTGTTTGTTTGTTTGTGTATGTATGTTCGGTGTTCCTTTTAAACAAGGAACTTGTTCCACCCTACTATAGTACATGCTTATTCAAGTGGTAATGTAGACAACTACCTTATCCATATCTTTCGCCTAAGATATCAGGATTTTCTTTTATATATAATTCACAAAATTAGTTTGTTTCACCAATTCCAGCAGAGAAGTTTAATATTGAGCAGAAATATCTCCAGCCTAATATCCTGTAATAATCTTTTACGTCTTCTCCTCTTTTGATTGTTCGATAAATTAACTGTAGAAACAAAACATAGTCACTGTTGGCAAAGATTGCTTCACTAAGATGTTTACTTGGCGGTGTATTGGATAAAGATCTAAACTAAAGTTTTACATAATGGTTTGGGAAAGATCATATAAACAACGCCCGTTTATTCCTAGTATTTTATGGTCCGAAATATGAAACTCTTTACTAAAACAAAAATACTCTCAGTTAAACAACGACATAAATAAAATACTTGCATATTTTGCTGCAAGGCAGGTTAAGCATGTATGGATAGGAAATATATAAGAAAAAATATAAATAAAATCCTTTAATTATTCTAACATTGTAGCTGATTGAGTTTGTATGGGAAATATGAACAAGTGTTTCGGATTGATATACTATACGACCTTTGGAGTGGAGTATTTCCATCCAATAAAACCAGTACATATTATCTCATGAAAATTCATTAACCTTTCTATTATTGTACGGTTTTTTTCCTCCCATAAGTTTATATTGTCAGAAAGGTGCAGTATATTACGATATTGCCCTCACTTGTACTTCATATTGCACTCACGTGCGCCAAATAGCATATTAGGAATTACTTTGTAAACAAGTAATATACTCTTATTTAGTAGATTTTACAGTCTGGTTCATTAAATTTTTGTAGGAATGACATAATGCAGATGTTTCATGGACTGACACATACCAACTGATTTGCAATATCCCGCGCTAACTTTTTGATACAATGTTTCGGATTTATGCTAGCAATAGACGCAATAGAGGTAATATGGCTGTTGGGTCCATACAAATAATATGCACGTTACAAGGCATAAATGTGTCTTCTTTAGGTAGTAATAAGAATGAAATAGAATATACTTACACCTCTACATTCTGAATTGCCTCAAAATATATTTTTTAGTTCAGTAAATCAGAATTACATGCGTTATGTAATGGGTTATCAAGCTTTATTACACATTTTAAAATTGTAGTGTAATTTCGATTATATTGCAAGTGCAATAGCATCATTCTAACTGCAATTAAAATGAAATAAACATTATATTACAAAGCGTGTTTTGATAACTGCAGTTAATAAAAGACTCATATGTTTCCCAAATGATACTGGCATTAAGATGATTCACTTTGCAAATTAAACAAAAGTTTAATTTTTTCATTGTCTTCTGGAAGATGATAATATGTTTTTTGCTCAAGTCAGATGCAACTACAGCCTATTTAATTAAAATATCTTCGACAAACATATAGATTCCCCTTGACTTTCTTACAATATGGTTCAAGCCGATTAACACACTTAGTAACAGCTCAAGAAAAGTTTAGGAGAACGACCCCATAAATGGATTACACGTCTGACAACGGTTATTTCTAAACCACGCAATCTCTCAATTACCAATTCTCACTCTTGAAGTAATTACCTTGTCTGTACGGTTGGTTATGTAAGGAGACCAGTCTACTAGGGTTGGCCTGCTCGCATGGGGACGTTTATTTACTGCAATACTCATCGGTGCATTCCACTTAAGACATAAAGACGTTTTAAGCTCTCCTTAAAATCAGAGTATGCTGTTACAAGGCTATCATCTTGAAATAAGTAACAGAAAAGGATGAAGACAAAAAGATTTGTAAAATTAAACTAATAATAATAATAATAATAATAATAATAATAATAATAATAATAATAATAATAATAATAATAATAATAATAATAATAATAATAATAATAATAATAATAATAATAATAATAATAATAATAATAATAAATGTCCCTAAAATAATAAAATAATAATAAGAATAGGAAGGTACGGTTTTGCGAATTGGGTCCAAATATAATTCAAGAATTAAAAAGCATAAGTCCTGTCAAATAAACTTTCTACGTGAATCAATTTTAAAATCCCAATGAAATACAAATAAATAAGGCGATGGCGTATGTAATAGCCAGTTTTGTACTGATGTTTCAACAGTATATTATTGAATCACTGAAAATATGATTACAGTTTATTTAATTCTGTAGAAATTTCAATGATTGTCTCTATTCAAGAACGATCTAAGCATTACTTTTTCCAAGAAAAAAAATCATCTGAATTTCAATAATGTCTGGAAAATAAAAGCAAATTCAAACTAAACTGCTCAAAGTATAAAACTATTTAACGTATCAACAGTTAAGGCAGCAGCTGTGACATTGGCTAAAATTAAAGAAGAATTTGAAAAATGTGAAACTTTGCCTACCTGTCACTGATTGTCAATCAAGATCAGCAAGTAAATACAATGTTTCATCTATTGTTTAAGTCGAGCAAAATTCAGTCAGAACTGAACTCTATTCTGAATTCTGAATAATATCAATTACTGCAAACGTTTGCAATACAGTTGCAAGAAATGGAATACAAAACTGAATCTAACAAACAAACAATTACATTACATATACATCACACTAACCCATATAGTAAAAAGAAAGATTTATATAATAAAGCTTTTTTGTTATCACAGGTTTACTATGCATGTGATTTATGTAAACAACTAAGAAAAAAATCGTCTGATCGAAACAAAGCACACATGAAACAATACATTCCCATAAGCAAAAAGTAAACCTGTTATTAAATTACCCTTCCTTTGATATTCCTGATGTCACTATTATATTTGCGCAATAACAATCTGCACTTTAGAAGTCTTTGATTTTTATTCTTCATATTGCCTATGAAAGTAATGGGGTCGTAATCATCAGAAAATAATCGGAGGTGTCGAACTAATGGAAACGTCAAAAAAGTGAAGTGCTAACATCAAGTCAATGCATTACTTCTGGATTGTAGCATAATTTCTCTCGTCTTTTAGTTCGTAAAAAATAGCACACATGATGATCAACACCATTTTGCTCTTCTTCAACCAATACTACGGCAGCCCCAATATCACTTGCTTCAACAAACAATTTAAATAATAGGGGACAATTTGTAGATGTCAGAACTGGTGCTCTTTGAGCTACGGAAATTAGCTTATCAAAAGCGTCCTAACATTTTTCAGTCCAATGAAAATTAGATTTCTGGCTCAATAAATATTTCTGTGTTCAGCGATAATAGAATAATTGGAACAAACTTTCCGATATTAATTATTATCTAGCCGTACCCAAACATTCGCATCATTTAGCTTTTCTGATAGGTGGCACAGAATTGTATATTCCTTTATCATATATATATATATATATATATATATATATATATATATATATATATATGTATATATATATATATATATATATATATATATATATATATATATATATATATGTATGTATTTATGTGTGTGTGTGTGTACTCGGGTTTCGTTTTCCGTGTACAATCATACACGATAGTGAATAATAAACATCCTACAAAATTTCAAGGCGGTGAATTCGGTATACCTTGTGCTGCACGTGCGGAGTGCTTTAAACGCCAAAAACTAAATACATGAATTACACAGACGATGTTGAGCTACATTTCCTGTGTATAAATGTTTTCCGTTACAACCCATGAATCAATGGTGGACAGAGCAGGTTAACAAAGACGTCATAACCTTCTATCTTGGAATTTAATCGGGATTTGAACTGTGATTTTCTTAGAACGTTATACCAATATGACTTAAGTTTTTATTATATTCATTAACCATATACCACTTTCTTATGTTTTTCTGTGTTTTTCCTAGAGAAATAAGTTATTTGTTAAATTTTGAAAAGCTGGTTGTCTTCACTCTTTCCTAGGTACTTTTTGTACGAGACTAGACACGCAACACTTGGACATCGGTTAACAGAAAGATTCAGTTATCAAATATGGCCTGATATTTCATCTATGCCAGTAAATACATATCAATTAGACGATAACCCGAAACCATGACTAGATGGAAGGCAGTTTTGGGTACACATTCTAATTTAATTCTAGAAATAGGTATTTTAAGCTCATCCTTTGTCATGTCTGGAAGAAGTAGGTCAGCGGAAGGCTGGACTACATGAGTAAGGGTCATTGTAGGATCAGCTTGTCGAAGAAATATGGAGTACGGCAAATGCCTGGAAGAAGCAAAATACCATATAACATTTATTCTGCCATCAGGGCAACTAATCCGAATACCTAATGTATTAAATTTCCATTTTGTCTTTATAAACCATTTTAAATGAACTGTTACGTGCGTATATATGATCCATTTGCTGCTTTTCAAAATAAATTCTCCAAATTCTCAACATCGACTGCAAAAAATATTATTGGGTACATAGACATTCTATAATGTTGTGCTATATGTTTTTGGAAATGCCATATACGATCACTGCACAAAAGTTTGAAATGTTATAGTAAGGATAATAAACAACTGAAATTCATAACTCGAATTACATTATGTGGTAGAATTGAACAGCTTTACTTTGACAACTGGATAGAATTTTTAAAATTGTGTTTCAGAGCCCCATGTTGTCGTGTGTGGCCTGCATCTGGCTTTTACCTCATTCGACTAGCATATGCTTCATTATTTATGCTATGGGATGAACACATAAGAATTAGCTCAATATATTGCTATAATGTATTCTAACTAAACTTCCTTCACTAATCAATCAAGAAGAACTACAAAGGTTCAAAAACTTTTTAAAGTTGGAAAATTGCAGCATGCAGATTATTAAATCGTAAGGCTGCTAGAATAAGTAAACTTTCCAAGGTATATACACATCTTCAGATAGCTGAAAACCTTGTCAAATATTTAGTAGACGAAGAAGCTGAGACGATTAAGGATATTTGAAAGGAAAATACAAAATGAAATGAAGGCAAGAATAAAGACATGATTCTCAAAACACAATACCGACTGGATAAAGGTATAGGTAACCTTTTAGAAATTGCACCATCCAGATTCTATACTTATAAAAAAGCTGATTAACACCAAGAAATCATCACGTATTGGACAGTTTAAACAAATGTCAGCTAAAAAAGGACTCAGGATAAAATGTACACTTTTACGGCCACCCAAATGTCTAGTATATAGTAAAGCTAATCAATGTGTTTTTATGTCTGTTGTGTTCTTGTGTATGTCTATGCTTTTATTATGAAATTATAAAACCATTGAATCCATAAATACTTCTGACCCTATAAACACTCTTGATACCCCAAGTACATGCCAATTTTAAACGTATGCCTATTTCAGAATATAATTTTCCGTATTACCCCATCCAATATCCCTTATGTTAACATGGGGCTGCTGATAATTACCGTATAAACCCCCATGGTCTCTCGTACAACAACTCATATGTTACCCGACACTTATGTTCTTAATTGTATACTTAGGTCGATGACACATCGGTTTATTGGTGCACCTTCCTCTTAAATGGGATATCCTTTGAACACATATAGCTTAATCGTACTCTGGTATTCCTTCCATACAACAGTTGCGTAACTTCGTTATTAATATCGGACCAATAAGATGTTGCACACTACACTGGACCCATGTGCTACATCCTGAACGTTTGCAGATATCAAGCTCGAAACACTGTCGGCCATCCAAAATGGTACACTCCCTATATATGTTTGGAGCCTTGCTCTCCAAGATGAATAATGACATTATATATACATCAATGCATCGCCCGAGATATCAGCAACGGTTATAGGACCAAAGGTACGAACCCAATTCCCATAGTAAACCTATGCAAATACCATAATATAAAAAAATTCAATAACCTAAAATTTATGAGTGCCCATGATCAGTAATGATGAAACATCGATGTCAGCATGTGTAGAGGAACGGATAAGACCCGCAGCATTTTCTGGACCTGCATATGCTTGCAACAGCTGCTTTCAATTCCGTACCAGAATTAGGAACTAAGTTTAGTAATGAGAGTAATGAGTAAGACTGTTAAAGAACTGGAATTTCATGAATGAAACAATATCTTTGTTTTTCTTCACTTACAATTAGGATAAGCTCTCAAAAGATTATTTTCCTAAAACATAACTTGCTTTATTAACCCACACTAGCCAGTAAAACCCATATATAATCTGTTTAATATTCACCCATTTACAGGGTGGTTGCCATTTTTCCATACCATTTGTACCGTGTGTTCTTTAGGAACTTTTAACTTGTGAAGCTCATTTATCGCTGATTTGTGAAGCTGATTTATACAGAAGTTTAATTATCTTGCGTATCATGATATTCCTGCTGCACTCTAAATAAAGATAAAATTTCAGATTCATGTGAATCATACACTACAACATACCAGTTTCAATGGACAGAACACAAATAAACTTTGCGCCATATGTCATGTGTTGATTTAATAATCCATGTAATTCATTCATTTACGGATAATAACGATGAGTCCAGGGAAAACGTAATTAGGGTCTAATAAGCCACTAAATGCTGATCTTACTGTCTACGCTAATATGTCTACACGGATGCAAATCCTTTACTATAAAGTTTCTGTGATTGCTTAACAAACGCAATATCATCAACTGAACGTTACTTTATTACATTAATACATAATGTCACTGATTTAACTATCAAAGCAACAAAGCGCCATCGCCCATTAGCTCTGACTTTAAACATACATTCGTGATAGTTTATAATGGCTTAATTTCTGGAGTGCATCAAGCACAGTTTGGAAATTTATGAAATATTGAGAAAATAAATTAATATAAAAAATACGATGACCAAAACAAAGAATGGAATCATAGTCATCAATTTATATTTGATTTGGGGAATAACATAAAATTATATCGCTAACCGTGAAAGGCCAATTTGTTATGTTCTAGGTAATTCAGCTTTAGCACAACGATACGTTTAATCAATGTCTTCTCAGATGATAAACGAAAACATCGCAGAGGCAAAATAAAAGATAATCACTCATTAGAACTTCACCTTCAACAACGAAATCGTTTTAATTGTCATTAAAGTTTTTGCTTTCACAAAAATTAACAATTCCTAGATTAATTGGAATGTGAAAGGCTGGCGTTATCTGAGAGGGTAGAATAAAAACATACGTTTTAAAAAATTACAAAGCTCTAGCGGGTAAAACAAATTAAATTACAGACAACTAAATTCATAAATAGTTGTAGGAGCGAAAATAGAAGCAGTAGATTCTTAAGCAGTATTAATATAATTCGCAACTGTTTCTGATTCCACAAGTTAATTGCAGTCATACCAAATATATCCTCTCACGATGTGAATCGACCGACTGAGCATTGGTGTAAGATTTACGATTGTCAATTAGTCTATATTTATTTTAAATTTGTTTGCGATCATTTCCCAGCGTACATATATCGTTTTCCGTTTTAACGTCACTTCATCTATGTCAATGGTTGTATATACAATTACGTACAAGAACTTGACCTTTACGAACTTTGCAACAGTAAATATCTTCATAGAAATATATAGAAAAATCATTACGATGCCAGCAAGAAGTAAACTCTGAAACATAATTCAAAATGATTAATTGAATTAGGTTCAAACCAATATCTGTATTAATGATATTACCACAACTGTCATAACCATCCACGTTTCACAAGCAACTAGAATCACAAAAGAAAGAAGTTTTACAAATCCCCCAATTAAATAACAAAACAAATTCCGCATTTCCAAAGAGTAACAAACCGACGCACTTAACTTACAAACGAAATAATGTCACGACCTTACAATTGTTATCATTAGTTGATGAAGTAGCAGTTAATCGTTAACACTGATTCATCCTTGTTAAAATAATCGAAATACCATAAACGCTTTATGCGTTGATAACAGCCGACAATAAAAATACCAGAATAGAAATAACTGGCAAAGACACCTAACAATATTAATTTCATAAATTTACTATTTTTTTGTAATTATTATTAAAATTATTATGATTTTATTATTATTATTATTATTATTATTATTATTATTATTATTATTATTATTATTATTATTATTATTATTATTATTATTATTATTATTATTATTCCTGCTATTATCTCTACTATTGCAATTGTTACATATTTCAATAAGTTTTAAAATCTTCATTGAAATAAACAGGAGCTACTGGAAAGTTAGAAAATATTATACAATAACAAAACCAACACAATGTCTGAACCAACAGAGAAACAAAAGTAAAATTCCTTACCCCACACACTTCTGTGAGTGCTAAAAGAACAAATTACCATAAATTAAACGTTTCTTTGTTACGTTCATACTTGATATTGGTGTTGCAATCTAGCAACTGAAAACAGTCATGGTCTATATCTTAGGAGTTGAAATATAAAGCAATTATTGATTCTTCAAAATGACTAAATACCATGAACACTTAAATGAATAATTGAAATTGACATTTACATTGGCAGGTTACAGCCACATTTTTTGTATAAGCCTAATTTCTTTCACTTCTAATATCTTGGAAAAAATGCATGCTTGAATGGTCGAAGCATCCGACTTCATGGGTGATGTCGCCCCATACATTAAATGCCTGCTATATGTCAAGCAATATCGACATTGTTATGTCAAGCAAAGATATAAAGAGGCAAACAAAGATAAAGCTTCCATACAACATCACTGCCACTGAATCAACTGGTAAGATCAATTTATTTGGCCCTTAATATGCTAATGACGTAAACTATAAGCATATAAAACAACAAATATATTATAAGGTAAAGCTGCTTCAATATAGGAATATTATGTTATAAGTGTATTATTAATTAGGAAGAAAATTAATGGAACATGGACAAATTTTTAAAAAGCAATTTGTCGAAATGTATTACGTCCCTTAGCTGTAAGAGTTATTAGCAACTTCTGAGAAGAACGCAGCATTATGGATACCTTAAAATTACCTTGAAAGCCTATAGAGCATAAATAACTACTGTAACTTCTCAATTGCGGGTGATATCACAAGGATAATTGACATCTTGAAGACTTAGAGGAGGGAAATTGGATTGACTTGAACAGCTACCTCAAATTAAGTATGTTGTTCAAACATATTCTTTCTCAGTTATCACTGTCTTAAGATGCATACTACGACAAATTAGAACGCTTTAAGTTCATGTCATATGTGTCCTTATGAGAGTATTGTGTTAAATATAAGTACCGGTCTACGTTGCAATGTTGTAAACACCCATCTTCTAAGTCACTGATTGATTAATTTAATTGTTACAGCGCAACATCACTTTTAGGCTATATAAAACCATACAAACTATTATATAGAGGATAATGCAACAGGTAAAAGGCTTTGTATCGAAAAACAGTTGTAAGTTAAATGATTAAACCAGTAATATATAAAGCTTTCTGATCAATGTGGACTGTAAATAATGAAAACAGATGAAAATATATTGAATATAATAGACGGTACATACATTAAATAAAACTACACAAGGTGATATAATAGTTTTAGCTTAGAAAAAAAAGTTTACTTCTTGCAGGAATTCTGTAAAACCAGTCACGTTAAGTTGTATCAGACAGTTCCTTCATACCATACACATTTACGTACTAATCATTAGTACGTTGGACGTCGACAACTTTATCATAAAGTAATTAATATAGAATGGTTTATTGACAAAATGCACTCTGTTGGATCTTCGTCTTTTATTGTGTGGGAGTGGCTTATATAGATATGGCCAATCCTAATTCTTGCAATGACTACCTCCTCCCAACGGATGGTTCTGTATAAAGGAGTCCATTCTCCTAAAGTTATATTGATTGTATGAAATTTCTTATTCACTGCAGTATTCCATGATGTATGTCATGTCTGACGTAAAGTCTCTGATACTAAATTTACAATCATTATACGGTATTGTAAAAACAGATGGTTAGAAGGATAGAGCCATTTTAGCGGCACAGTTTGCTTTTTCTTTAACTTTAATACCAATATGACTGAGTAACCAACTGTATACAGTATTTAGATAGGTAATCAGCTCCTTGTTTTGCACAATAATATTGGTTATTAATGGTTTTCCAGTTTTCCATTGCGTGGTGACTGAAGTATTGAGTCGGAGAAGATGAGGCATTTTAAAATACGATTGTTTTTTTATATATTGCAGAGCAAGGTCTATTGCTCTGATTAGGCTAAAACACATGATGTACCATTTGGTAAACGACTTGTGTGTTTCCAAAAACGAAGGCCCATCCTTTGATCACATCAGTATCAATTATTGTGTAGTTGTTCAATTCGGTGAAGTGTTCATGATAAGAGTTGTGGAAGATAGAAATTTTGGTGTTTCGATTTGGACCTTTTATGAATTTAAAGGTATGCGGTTTGGTTTATTTTAGTATCACACTTTGTATTTGGATTAAGAAAAAACAGCCTAGAAAGCAGTGGTTTGATTGTTTTATCTTTATTTGAAAACTCTGTAAGGAAAGTATTTTGCAGAGATGTGATAAAGGTGTTTTGTTCGCTTCAGCGAGAAGGCGTTCACACGGGGATGTCTTACATGATCTCAGAAAGAGTCTTATTCCTTGATGGTCAATTGGGTCAAGCATCTTCAGATAGGTCTTCCTAGCTGAACCGCAAGCAACGCAACCAATGCCTACTCTGGAGCGCAATAAACGTTCAATGTAACTTTAGAAAGATTCTTATCTCAGCTCCTCCGTGTGCGATAAAACATACGTATGTCAAAAGGTGCCTATCCTCTATATACAAATTCGCTCATACCATGTAATGATTATCACTAGATAATTTTAGATAAGATATACAAATAATGTCCATTACTGTAGTTTTCGGTAATTAATATATCTACATTTTAACACACGTAGATAGCTAGAAGTTTCAGAATACTTATCTTTGGAAATGTCACACAATAAGGAAAGGAATTGTCAATCTTTTGCAAAATGTCGCATAAAACTATTTGCATGAATTTGTTTGGTTGTTGGCGTTGTAGTTACACATTGTTTTATTTTTTCGTTTGTTACTATGATTTTATGTATTAAACACAGCACTCTACACTTGAAAATTAAAAGAATCAAATATTCCTAGGTAGAAAGCCTATCCATTTTGACTTTAATTTGACAAATACATTTATAAAACAAATATACACAGTCTGTTGATTATTTGTACCATTTCAATACCTTTAAAAACAGTTGAACCCTTTCGCATATACTTTCATTGTTTTTACAAGTATACGCCTTATTTGAATGTCCTTACATTATCGAAACAACTAAAAAATGTTAAAAGACCCTAAAGTGATACAATTTATTTTCTTTACCCATACCTAGAAAACATCTTACAAAATGTAATATATTATATGTTTTGGAAATCCAGATTATGATAGTGTTGCTTTATCTATCAGATAATGTCATAGAGCCTCTACTACACTTGCTTGCTATAATTTCCCTTTATAAAGAGCTGCAAAACGGGCTATATTAAAGTATATATGTCGCAGAAATTAACCGTAAGGTACATACACAAACCTTAGACGTTCTGTGCAAGCCAAATGTATGTTGTTTTAAACCTAGTATAACCCATGCATGCTTAAATGATCAAGCCATTGAAGATATTCCTCGTTTCAATTTTGCAATGTACTTACGCGAATGTTACTTTCTCATAAAGTACATGAGCCAAATGACGTCATAAATACTATTCAATTATACGACAATGGGTGCATTTTTGGACTGATTATGTTTTCCTTTGTAGCTTGAATTTATTTTACAGCGTGAAGCAAGATCCGACACATCAAAATCTGTTGAACACAAAGATATGTCTTATCAAAAATGAACACGAATTTGTTTTTTGAAGTAATTACGAGTCCAATCTTGTTTGTGTTGATCTTCGTTTAAAATAAATTGAAATTATTGCTGGATTTCATAAAGCAGATGATTTATCTGATGCATGCGAGAGACTGCTAGACTGAAACCGGTGTTCGGACGTCATTTGGTTTGTGTCTTGTGTCTCTTCATTTTCGTCATTTTAGTTGCTCTAAGGGAGAACAAATCGGTTTCCTCTCAAAGTATGGTCATATGGTGGTTCAGAAATGAAATTAAAAGAATAATCGAAATATTGTAACTGCAAAATCAAAGTAGTATATAGTTTGTGTGTTCTTCGCCACCAGCAGAATATAGTTATTTGGACATTAGATATGCCACTGTGGTATCAAACAGGTAAAGGACGATAGTGACTAGATCATAAAAATGGATTGCATGCTAAGATGGTACCTGGAGAGGTCAGAGGAAATGGCTTTTTCATGTGGTATTTACTTTAGTGACAGAAGACGGTCAAGTCAAGAATATAAATCAGACCTCAGTACAAAAATTCTCTCGTAGCACTCGATATAGTGGAAAGTTAATGATTATAAATGGTGAATACTTGTTCATGGTTATCCGAAGGTCAGTTTGACAAATCAAATATGCAGATATATTTATATTTCGATGGTCGAGTATATAGGTAAAATGCTGAAATGTACATTTTTAAATGGTTACATGTTGAACATTGCCATAAATCTCAAAACAGATTTTATAAACATAACAGCACGGCATAGTTCTCTTGTTGTATAACCGAACTAGCCTATACAAATGTGCATAATCTTGTTTGTGTTGATCTTCGTTTAAAATAAATTACACAAATGTGCATAAGAGTTAAATTAAAATTCTGACAATTGGGAATAATTGGGATCGGGGAATTTTTAATTTAACATCGCAGTATCATTTATATAAATATATATATATATATATATATATATATATATATATATATATATATATATATATATATATATATATATATATATATATATATATATATATATATATATATATATATATATTATAGAGGTGCTGTATGAACTTATGGTGAATAATTGTAACTACTACTTTAAATATACATCCATTATTATAATTTTGCACCGATAATAAATAAATTAAACCATACATATTAATGTATCCAGTGTAAAGGCTTATGAACTTGTCATTAATATCAAAACACTCATTCCAGAGATATATGAAGGCTGGCTAAGAAAACTAGCTATTTAACGATGGTTTTATCTGATTCAAATGATTTAGAAGGAGTGACCTGGATTGATAGTCTGTCAATGCGTTTCAGAAATGAAACTTTTATGAATCATCTAACCTTCACAATTAGAACTGCATGAGTTATTAGATTACATCTCATCTCTGAATGTTAGATGACACTGGAATAAGCGATGGTTAGTTTTGCTACTTTTAATAGATCTTTCATATGCACTACGATATGTGTTGTATTGAAACTTTAATTTCGGTTGTCTATTTATTAACCGAAAATATGATGCAGATAGAAGAATATTGTAGTTTTCTGATAGGAAAAGAAAACCAGCTTTTGCCTATCGACCAGTTCTGCAATTTTAAGTTGAGAACGATAATGCAATTTTTATTTTCCGTACGCAGTGGCTCTACACACTCAGGAGGAAGTGCTTGAAAATTGAGGTTCGTTTGTTTTGTAATAATTCCAGGCAAAATGAGAATGATTTCATCATCCATGCTAGAGTACACTTGAAACAATGAAATATTTTGATCGATAGTTAATTATAATAAAAATAATAATAATAATAATAATAATAATAATAATAATAATAATAATAATAATAATAATAATAATAATGATAATAATAATAATAATAATAATTATTATTATTATTATTATTATTATTATTATTATTATTATTATTATTATTATAAAAAATAATAATATTTGTAAGGTGAATTAAAAAACAAAACAACAGTGAACGAAAAACAAAACAATAGTGAACGGGTGAATGTGACATGATCTTGCTGAGCTTATGTAAGTGCTGTTTTAGAGGAATTTAATACCTTCATCAAGTTTTGCAGTATAGAGTGCTCGAATGTTAGGTTTCTGTACTTCGGTATTTGAATTGCTGTCATTCCATGCAATTGATAATTTGGTTGAAATGAATTTTGTCATGATACTTTAAACAAGTTAAATTGAACATAGCGAAAAGAAAGATTATTGTGACCGCAAAAGTAATTATTTACTGTTTTCCACTTACTTTAAAGACAGAATCCCAGGGAGACAATAGTTTATTTCTGATTAATGACTATGGAAATTATGATACGGTACAAAATTAAACAGCTAACGTAAATGAACTAACTTTAGTGCAGACACTTGGAATTATCACTTTGGAGATGAATCCACTTAGCATTTCTCCTAAGTGATTGAAGTGTTTCCATAAATCAATGGGTAGCGCTTGTGAATTCAAATTATATGACCCTATTATCATTACTGCATCAGAAACTAACATAATCCACATGTTAAGTCAATGAAAATTATAATGATATACACAGTGATCTAATTTATAATGGCGAGAACCGATTTATACATTCACTTTAGCATGATTCTGGTCATTAATAATGACAAACAGATGGTTAAAAGTTTTGAACAAAGCCAAAGGCATTGAGACATGAAACAAACGCCAACCTGGTCTAGACTTTGCTGCATGACCACTGCAATCACAGTGTCATATCTATATACATGTTCTACAGTCCTGTGGAATTTACCTAAGTACAATCGTTAACAAAGCCCAAGACGTTTTCAATAGTTTTTACACAACACTGATGCACCCAATAAAATGAATGCACATACAAGTTCCCTGACAGTGCACATAACAATAAATATGATGTTAATTGTCAACATAAATCAAATAAATGGAACTATAAAGAGATCAACACAATAAGTGTTGATATATGTGAAAAGTTTCCTTCATGAACATTCATTTTTAATAGAAATTGTTAAGAAAGTTTCAGTGTGATCGAGTAAGCAAACAAATATAAATCAACACCTATAAGAATCATAAGTCAGATTGTTATGTCAAATTTAATGACCTGAAACCCCATTTCTTCGTTCAAGGGTGTGTAATTATGGTGATTAAATAATTTGGGTGCCTGTTTGGTAAGATTGTTTTTGCTTGTTCATTTCTACGTATGGTTTTGATTATCGTAACATTGCGAATTTATTGATCATACTATATTTTGTTCTGCATTTATTGTAATAAAATAAATATTATATACGTTTTTGACAAGTCGTGTGGTTGTGTTAAGTTTTATACAAACCGCGTCAGTGTACATATTTATGCATAGTACCAGAAGCAATCGTTCAAATTTATCTGTGCTCTACACTGCGACACTGAATTACTGAATTGATCTCATTTACAAGTGAATAGTCATCATTTGAAATTGGCAAGAATATCACACACACACACACACACACACACACATATATATATATATATATATATATATATATATATATATATATATATATATATATATATATATATATATATATATATATATATATATATATATATATATATATTATTTTTGTTTACATCCAATTCCAGTTTGGCTTGTTATAGAATTTTCATCCAAGCAGCAAATTCCTTACTGTGGAGACATTCGTTTGAATCAAATTAATCAAATTTACAAAAGGTTTCAACTGTTTTTTGCTAAATCCATTTGAGAAGCTTATTAATGAGGACGAAAAGCGTGAGTCAGTTGTGTTGTAACTAATGTAATCGGCCTCTCCATTTGAATTATGGACAAAGAGACCTCGTAATAAAACATAGCATTTTTCAGTAAAGGTTGCCTTATTTAGATATTTAGTTGAGGGTGTAATGTTTAAATATCTCAAAAAGAAATTAGAATAATAATTTCTTAGGTATACAATGACCGACATACGATTTAATCCCTAAATCTGTAGGCCACAATATGTAAGCTGACGATCAGACCTAAATATAGATATTACGAAAGCTATAATGTTCGCACATGTATATCTATATGAAGAATACACCATTCAGTGCCTGATTTATTTTTGTTCCAAATCAGCTATACAATTTTAAATGTTCTTGACATTATGAATAAGCAATGTGTTAAAGGAAAATGCCAATGAAACGCATCAATGACACAGCAAATGAAATCGAAAAGAGTATATATTTTTAAAGCCACAATTGAGATTGGCATGAAATATTTAATGAAACCGAATTATCCCTGAAAAAAACTTCCGATAGTTTTATCCGACCAAGTATAACTGGAGTACGATTAGAATGATACAAGGTCTACATAGTGGAAATTAAAATCGAATAAATTTCGAACTATCATAAACTAAGATTCCATATTTAATATTAGTGCCTTAAGTTAGTGGATATGCAATGTAAAAGTTCGATAGAACTAAATAATTTATACTGCAAGTCGACATATATACTTTACTCAAAAAGTCTAATTCATAGCCATTCCAGGGAGAACTAAAACACAGATGTCCCTTGCGTTTTGCGTTGAATCATTGAACAAATTGCTGCCTATATCCATTAACCACATCAGACAGGATATAAAGGGTCATAAATATTAACTTTATGAATTGTTTTTATTCCTCTTTGTTTGCGTATATATATATATATATATATATATATATATATATATATATATATATATATATATATATATATATATATATATATATATATATCTTTATATCTGATAGCCTTTTATATGTCTTGTTTGAATTAATAATAATAAATTTGTTTAAACACTAAAGATAATTTCAGATATTAACTCTTAGGAAGTCGGCATGTTTGATGTCAGATGGTTTGTTTTTTCCTGTATGAGTTCTGTTCTAATATATTAAAAGCAAAATGCCTTTGTCTTTCACTAAAACATTTAACGTCTGTACGTGTAACCGGATGTATATAACCTATATAATTTAATATGACTGGTGATATTACAGCATGCAAAATAAAATGGGTATGCGGAAGAGAGGTAAATTAGAGGTACCTTTACAAAAATTGAAAACGTGAAGAAAACTTCATAATTTGGAATATATATATATATATATATATATATATATATATATATATATATATATATATATATATATATATAAATGATCAGTATAAATAATGTATTAATCACTTCAACAACTTCGAATTTCTCTTCTAAACCAGCTTAATTAGATGTTCAAATGAATTTTAATATTTTTAAAAAATATTATTTTTCATCTGGGTGGAAAAAGTGCTGAGGTTAGCAATAAAAAAATAGATAGCCAACCAGAAACACATATATTTTTCTTGCATTTCTTAATAAAGGGATTGTTTGCTGAGACGTGGCTAAATATAATGTTCTAAATGGTGAAATACTTAAACAAAAGGCTACACTTGAGTGTGATACAAGTATTACAACAACAGATAAACATTCCGACTGTTCTACAGTGTTTCGTGGACATATCTGACCTTGAATGTACAATGATAGAGCTAAACAACACAAGGAAGTAGATAGTAGCTGCAGGAATATTAAGATCACTGAATTATAAATTTACTGCTTGGTGTCATCTTGAATTTATTATAGAGAGAGCTCAATCTTAAATTTATTATAGAGATTGCCCAATCTTGAATTTAGTACGGTGATAGCCTAATCTTGAATTTAGTACAGAGATAGACCAACCTTGAATTTAGTATAGACATTGTCCAATCTTGAATTTAATATAGAGTTGACCCAATCTTGAATTTAGTATAGAGATAGCCCAACCTTGAATTTAATACAGAGATAGAACAATCTTGAATTTAGTATATAGATAGCCCAACCTTGAGTTTAGTATAGACATTGCCCAATCTTGAATGTAATAAAGAGTTGACCCAATCTTGAATTTAGTATAGAGATAGCCCAACCTTTAATTTAATACAGAGATAGAACAATCTTGAATTTAGTACGTTGATAGCCTAGTCTTTAATTTAGTACAAAGATAGCTCAATCTTCAATTTAGTATAGATATTGCCCAATTTTGAATTTTGTATAGAGATGACCCAATCTTGAATTTAATACAGAGATAGTACAACCTTGAATTTAATACAGAGATAGCCCAATCTTGAATTTAGTACGGTGACAGCCTAATCTTGAATTTAGTACAGATATAGCCCAATCGTTAATTTAGTATAGTGATAGCCCAATTGTGAATTTAGTACAGAGATAACCCAATCCTGAATTTAGTACAGAGATTGCCCAATCTTGAATATAGTATAGAGATTGCCCAATCTTTAATTTTGTATAGAGATGGTTCAATCTTGAATTTAGTACAGAGATAGCCCAACCTTGAATTTAGTAGAGATAGCCCAATCTTGGATTTAGTATAGAGATAGCCCTATATTGAATTTAGTACGGTGATAGCCTAATCTTAAATTTAGTACGGTGATAGCCTAATCTTGAATTTAGTACAGAGATAGCCCAATCTTAAATTTAGTACAGATATAGCCCAACATTAAATTTAGTACAGAGATAGCCTAAGCTTGAATTTAGTATAGATATTACCCAATCTTGCATTTTGTATAGAGATGGCCCAATCTTAAATTTAGTACAGAGATAGCCCGACATTAAATTTAGTACAGAGATAGCCCAAGCTTGAATTTAGTATAGATATTGCCCAATCTTGCATTTTGTATAGAGATGGCCCAATCTTGAATTTAGTACAGAGATAGCCCAAGATTAAATTTAGTACAGAGATAGCCCAACCTTGAATTTAGTACAGAGATAGCCCAATCTTGAATTTCGTATAGAGATAGCCCAATCGTGAATTCAGTATAGAGATAGCTCAATATTGAATTTAGTATTGTGATAACCCAATCGTGAATTTAGTACAGAGATAACCGAATCCTGAATTTAGTACAGAGATTACCGAATCTTGAATGTAGTATAGAGATTACCCAATCTTGAATTGAGTACAGAGATAGCTCAATCCACAAAACAGCCATTTTATTTCAGTAGATATGAGCTAAAACGTGTCTTCTTCCTGATTACAAATAAACAAATGTTTTGAAATTTTTAAGGATATAGAATGGTCCCAAATTTGTTTGGCTACATTGAATTCATATAATACTGAATTAAATCTAAGCCAGTATCACAGATAGGGTATACATGGCTACATTGAATTCATAGAAGACTGAATTAAATCTAATACAGTATCACATAAAGAAGTACCCAAATTATCCAAATATTTATACGTGGCTGAAACAAAGATGCAAAATATTACTTAATAAAAACCTTTGGGTGTTATCTTTGTTAGTGATTCCTCATAATACACACATACTCAACTTATTACTGATAAAACCTGAAAGGAAGTTTGAAACTTTGAAAAGTTTTAAATACAAACCAGATTGTGTTTGTAACAATGTATGCAATGGCTATATTATATCAAGTTTTGGGTGAACTGCATTTTCTCAGTTTGTTGAAATTAGGACTAATAAAGACATACTGGAAAAATAAGTTCTGTAGTAATCTGCAGATCTATTTAAAGCATGATAAAGTTATTCTTCCTTAGATGATATGGAGAAAAGAGAGTGTGATAGTGCCACTGATTTTCTTGTTTCAGTTTGTTTTTACTTTTCTTTGTATTCATCTTAAAGAATTCTACTTAGAGCGTACATTCTATGACATCTGTAATTTTCATAAATAAATTATAGCTATTTTAAGTAAACGTATGACTGGGTATGTGTATCTGCCCAAAGTAACCGTCACTTTGCACCAAGAATGGCAGTCACATTGCCGTAAAGAGTGGCAGTCACCTTGCACCAAGAATGACATTCACACTGCAGAAAAGAATTAACATTCACATTGCACCATATGTGATAGTCACATTGCAGTAAAGAGTGACAATCACACTGCACCAGCTGTGACAGTAACATTGCAGTGACAGTCACAATGCACCAACAGTGGCAGTCACATTGCAATATAGAGTGGCAGTCACATTGCACCAACAGGCACAGTGACCTTGCAGTAAATTCCTTAACTGGATGCCCATAGTTTCATCAGGAAAAAAAAACAAATGAGTAGTTGCAGTCGACAAAATATGTACAGACTGAGATCTGGTGAGAATAGCAGCAAATTTAATTTCTAAAATCAAGTAAAACATATATGTTACTTATGCTGTCAGAAATGTAGTTTCACATTGTGTTTGCGTGACGTTCTAGCTTGTATAATACCTTTAATTAGTTTGGCATATTATCCATAATTGCATGCAATAATCAGTATCAATCAATGCAAATAATTAGTACAAAATGATATAGTGATTTTCAGAATCACTGCAAAGTTATAAAACTTGTGCATGTCTAGATTTAGAATGATTTAGGCACACAAACTTAAAGATATCATGTTACTAAATATTATTTCATAAATATGAGCAAAGATGGTGTTAATATTACTCTGAATCATATCAAAGAATGGCAGTCAAGGGTACATGTATAGCATATTGATGCAACCATGGAAAATGTTATAGACTATTTCATGTTTAAAGCTTGCTTTTGAGGAACTCCAGACTGAGTTTGTCATTTTATGGAAATTTTCATTTTGTATGTAAAATTTGTACAACTAGATAAATATGTTTGGTGTTATGATTTAAGCTTGGTAGTAACTGGTTACTAATTGCTTTGTAAATGGTTATCAATAATATCTGAATGATCAGTAGGCATTCCATGTTATCACTAAAGTACTAATGATTATTACATAAAATAGCCAACACAAAGAACCAAAACATTTTGAATTGACTTATAATTGGGTTCAATATAGGGAGATTAGAGAACGTTGAGAATAAAATGATATTCATATTTTTATATGCATCACAAAAAACACAATTATAAGCTATAATAAGACTGACCTTCTTGGTATATATTTTCATATCACTTTAAAAGTTTGCGTAGAGAGGTGATCTATGCATTTTGTGCACGACTGACAATATTAAACCTATTTTTATGATACTTTATGACATCAGCACTGTTTCCAAGAAAAGATAATGTTTTCTACATGTTGCTTTAATAAAACTGAACCAATCAAAATTACGATATCGTTACAATATAAAATCGTTTAATGCAGTAAGATGCTGTTAAGTGTGCAAGCATGTTTGCTCGAAGCATGTTGATGCAGGAAATGTCATACAGTTAAGAAGGGTTTTGAAATAAATAATACCTACATCATCATAGCTTGATAACTACACTTATTTTTTATAATGAAGCATATATCAATGAGAGAGAAGAGAAGGGGTGAATGTGCACACAAAACATGTAGGGGCTGAATGTGGATTAAAAATCATTCTGACATGATAATCATTTTATATTAGACATGGTTCTATATGGAAATGGTTATATCAGACAATTATTCCTTCAAATAAATTTAAACACTATGGTTCTAATAGCTTTTTCTTATATTTTACTTGATTGCCTTTACTAAAGAGCAGGTTCCATTCTGTTATTTATTGTACACTTTGTAGGGGAGTCATCCAAATAAAATTATTCACTATGTTAAGATCTTTATTGCCATCTTCTATAATCAAAGGCAAACTATAAACTGCAAGCTCTTATACTTTGAAGACCATGCAACTAAGGCAGGTGCTCTGATAATTACTATTTATATATCATTGAACATCAATGACCAGCAAAACTGTTTTGTAATGCGGGTAAGAGAGAGCTGTGATTTACTGGACTTAACATAAACCTTTGGGTGTTATCTTTGTTAGTGATTCCTCATAATGCACACAAAATCAACATATTCCTGATAAAACCTGAAAGGAAGTTTGAAACTTGAAAAAGTTTTAAATATAAACCAGATTGTGTTTGTAACAATGTATACAATGGCTATATTTTATCAAGTTTTGGGTGAACTACATTCTCAGTTTGTTGAACTTTGGATTAATAATGACACACTGGAAAAATGTTATGTAGTAATCTGCAGATTTATTTAAAGCATGATAAAGTTATTCTTCCTTAAAAGATATGGAAAAAAGAGAATGTGGTAGTGCCACTGATGTTCTTGTTTCAGTTTGTTTTTACTTTTCCTTTTTATTCATCTTAACGATTTCTACTTAGAGTGTACATTCTATGACATCTGTAATTTTCATAAATAAATTATGGCTATTTTACGTAAATGTATGACTGGGTATGTGTATCTGCCCAAAGTAACCGTCACTTTACACCAAGAATGACAGTCACATTGCAGTAAAGAGTAACATTCACTTTGCACCTAGAATGACATTCACACTGCAGAAAAGAATTAACATTCACATTGCACCATGGAAAACACTGGACAATTCTAGCATGGAAAATGCTGGAGTATTTGGACTGATATTCCAGGCTTTGTCCAGGGCAGGTTGGAAAACCCTGGACAATTCTAGCAGAGAAAACCCTGGACAATCACTAAAATTTAGCTGAAAAACCCTGAAATGATTTTATGAAAACAATAGTTTTTAATAGCAATGCAAGGTTGCAGCAAGGTTTAATTGTAAGCTTGTAGCAAGCTTAGATTTGAAAGCGCAGCTAGTTTAAGCAAGCTTACCTATTGCAAGCTTGCGCAAACTATACCCCGAGTCTTTTAACCCGTTTGTAAAATTCACAATGCTCAATTATAAAATGCTGGCAGAAAAGGATCTCTCTCTCTCTCTCTCTCTCTCTCTCTCTCTCTCTCTCTCTCTCTCTCTCTCTCTCTCTCTCTCTCTCTCTCTCTCTCTCTCTCTCTCTCTCTCTCTCTCTCTCTCTCTCTCTCAAAGAAAAACAAACGCTACATTTTTGTATGTTATATTTAGTATAAGACCTAGTCACAACATATATTTAACATTTCAAGAAGAACTGATTTTATGCAGAACTACCCATTAAATTACACAACTGATTAGTGCAAGCTTGTGCAAGTTACAGAAAGTACTTTAGATTTTGCAAGCTTGTAGACTTTGAAAAATTCCTTTGACAAGCTTGCGCAAGCACCCTTACTAGATTGCACAAACTCATCTAGCTTGTCGTAAGTATTCGTTGTGGTCTGGGTCATTTTATGGTCAGGATTTAGCTATTCTTCAGGATACTTTTTCATGCATGTAAAGTAAGTATTACACCAGCATTTTTGTATTATGATGTGTTTTTGATTATGAACATCAAATTATATATGTTTGTACATTCAATAAATGAGGTACTGCCTCAAAACTTGTGATATGTCTTTCTAGATCAGAAGTCAAATGTGTGTGAGCATGTGGTTTCATTTGCTTGCTTAAATTGTGTCCTCTATTTCTCAGAATACATGTATCAGGTTTGAAATAACAGTATTAGTTCGAGTTGGAAAATCTTTGTTATACCTCAGTTTAGTTATGATTGCTCATTCTTTAGGTACTTGGATAAGTGGCGAATAGGACACACTATAATCAGCTGAAAGAATTAAAAACAAATTAAGTATCAATCTTGAAAAGTGACTAAGTTCTCTTCCATGACTGGCCAAGCTGATATTTGTCCAAAAAGTTATAAGTCCAAGCGGTCCAACATTTTCCAGGGTTTTTCATGCTGAAAAAATCAAAGGCCAAAATGTCCAGCATTTTCCAGTCATGTCCAGCATTTTCCATGCAGAATATCCAGGATTTCCAGGCCAAATCCTGCATAATATTTCTTGAAAATTCATCTTACATGAATTTCATTGTGACTGTATGCTACATATAGGCACTGCTCCTCTGACAACTCGGCTGTACTTGTTCCAGTGTATATGCTATAAAAGGATGGAAAAACATGACAAAATATAGAAAGGTATGGAAATATTAAATATTCTGCAGAATTTAGCATGTAAATCCTGAACATTGTGCATGGAGACTAGTGTGGAATAGGCACACTGTAAATATATTCTTGTGTGTGGATTATCCCTGTCACAAATACATAATTGCTAATTCTTGGGCGAATGATTGGGTTTTAAATCAAATGGCATAATAATAATAATAATAATAATAATAATAATAATAATAATAATAATAATAATAATAATAATAATAATAATAATACTGACGTAACTTTGAAGAAGCGAGCGGTCATTCAAGAAATGTCTGAACTTAAAATGACACCCAGAAGAGCTACTATCACAAAAATATGCTGAGGTTTGATTTTGAATACGATTAGTCCGAATTAGAATGGATGATAAACTATTGAGTATGCACTCCCCATGTGTAACTTTAACCTGATTAAATCTGCACTAGCACGTCCGATAAAACATTTCGCAGTAGTATTTATAAACCATCAAATGCCTGATCGACTAAATCGTGTTGAACATGGGATTAATAATCATGATGACTGCAAGGGACCAGACACTTGCTTGTTATGCAAACATAATAGATCCACAGCGTGTAGTTTACATGTGTGTTTAGCAATACCAAGATAACTTCCTCAATTATATGTTGAATATTGCCAAGACTGTAATGCTAGACATTTATGGACATATACCTGGACCAAATCATGCTATAACAAGACAGACATTGATCTCACTGAATAGGTGATCAAAGACGAACATGCTAAACTTATGAATGTTGCTAGAGTTGGCCATGTCGAACATATTATTTTTCAGGGTCAATATGAGGTTTTTAAAAGAGTGATATTAAGTTTAGGAGCATCGTTATGAATATGGGGTTGGTAATATTTGAATGAGTGATCAGTAATTTTGACTTTCTGCCTCGGTTGATTATTTTGCGGGCTACTCTCAAAGATTGATGCGTATGTATAGAAATCAGGTGACACTATGATGGAGCGCTGAAGCTATGCTATGATTAAAACATCAACGTGGCACATCCACCTTTTTCAAACTATATACTGCAAGCTCAAAATGCGATGAGTACAATGCCGAAGAACGCAGAGGTAGCCAAATTCGAGCTGTTGCCCATGCAGTTGCAAACGCGGCATTCAGAGATGTTAGAACTGAGAAGGGAATGTCTCTGCATGACGCACTTAATACTCTCAGAAAAGCGAAGTCCGCTACCAAGTAGAATGATCCAAATACCACTAATCTAATCGCAAATATTACTGTACATTCTACCAAAGTGTATGTCAATCATCTCCGTGGTGCCTTTATGCGTCACAAATACGGAGCAAATGGCTCGTGATCCCTAGCAAATGGTAAAAATGATTATTAGGCACAATATAATCCCAGAATATGAGGCTCATGTGGCAAATCTTCAACGTCTCTTGAAATTTGATTCTTACATGCTTGCACAGGCACTTGAAGTTGTTCATTATTTATGTCTAGGTGGCTGAAGACGATAACTATTTTATTCGACTGAAGCAGAATCATTTCTTTTACTTCCGTTGATCTGCTCACTCAGAAATGTACGCGTAATACGTCATGGAATGCATTTTTGGCACTACAAATAAGAACGAATTTGTTTTGCATATAATTTCCCTGAATCTTTGTGAATCGTTTCCTATGGAGTTTATTATATGAGAATATAGTAATTTCTCTAGAAGATTTAGGATATCCAAATGTAAAAACCTTCTCGCTGGAACCACCAAGCCTCCTTTATCTCATCGTAGAGAAATACTTTCCATACATTATGTTCTCTAGTTAAGATAAAATCATCAGAACCCTGCTTTATCGGATCTTATGCAACCCAAATAAAAATAATTATATCAAAATAAACTAAATGACATACATTCCTTTAGTGTTAGAAAATCATCCAACCTTGACAATATAAAAATGACCTTTCTAGGGTTCAGAAAACATATATCTCAAAACACCTCTCTGGAAAACTTAAACAACCCAAAGTACTTTTTAATTCTACGCGATGAAAACTTTTGAAACAAACCTTTCATCTTCCACAAGACTTATCATGAACTACTCACCGTACTTAATAATTAAGCAATGTTACCCTGTTTGATATTAAGATGATGGAATGCCTTTGCAGCCTTCATAAATGGAAACACACAACACAAGTACTCTTCCAAAATGGTACACAGATTCTTCTTCGCGACATATGAGCAATAGACCTTGCTCTGCAATATATCGAAAGAATATGCATTCTAATCTGCATCGTCTTCTCTAATTCACTATCTGTACTTCAGTACACAACCTAAAATTAGAAACCCCATTACCGACAAATATTCTTGCAAACAAATACGAACTGTTTATCTCTCAAAATGTAATATACTGTTGGTTAACCAACCATATTGGTATGAAAGGTAATACAAAAGATGATGGGACTGCTAAAATGACCTTATCCCTAGAACGACCTGATTTTGAAATACAATACACTGATTTTAAATCTAGTTCCAAAATGTATTTGCGTCTGAAGTGGCATGCATCATGGAATGATGCAGTGGATAATATAAATGCGATAAAGCAACTCTAGTGAAAAGGTAGTCATTGCAAAACTTAGAATTGGTCATACATAACTAATTCCTAAATCTAAAAAACCCCACAAGACTACGTTTTTTGCAATGAACCATTCACAGTTATGCAGTTTCGATTTCCAACAATCACGTGTTTCGCACAAGTGTGCAAGGCATGAAGGATCATTCATTTAAAAATTTCTGAAAACAGCAGCCATTTATTATATGTTATAACTTTTATAGTAATACCTTGATCAATTATATGCACCTTATAGTCTAATTCATTAACACCAGCCATTCACGTTCCCCGTTGATTGGGAAGCTTTATACATTACACTCACCATATCATTGTTTTGTTTCTTTTTGATTTTATTATCACTGGTCGATACGAAACATTATATCAGCTGCTGTTAATCGTTGCTTTAAAACTAAAATCAATCTATAAACTATTATTCCAATATAAATATCAACGGAAACACATTTTGATTTTTGCCATCTCAATATATTCGTATACATTATTGTTAGCTCTATCTATTCCACTAACGTAATGAGCAAGTTTTCATTTTGTATTGAATTTTAATGATATCTTAAAATGTAAAGGTACACACTCGACCCGTAAGGAGCACGATTTAATTTTTGTTTACACATTTTGTTGCTCCGATCTATGCCATTGTATTCTTTTCTACTACTAATTGAAAAGAAAAATGTGCAACAAGTAGTTTTGAAGCATTTTTTATTACATCATCATGAAGCGTCTGAATTACTCTACGCCACATGGTAAATCGTCCGATTCAGATAAAGGATTCGATATTATTGGCTTGCTGTTTTGTTTTATTCTCCATAAAGGTTTGGTTACAATTAAGCACAAGTGCTCCGTGCCCATCATAAAGGACAACAATGGGATACTTTTGAAGTGCTAGTGACAATGATATGTTATACCCAGTAGGTCAAATCACCTCCCGATTCATCCAGTAAGATATATCCAGCAAGTATACTTAACTCCGAATTGAACCGTAAAGGCACTTATTTTCAAGGTCTTTTCTGAGATATGATAAGGAGAGATAAATGGTAGACTCTATGAGCATCGGTGATATTAAAAGGGATACAATGGGAAAGACAAAGAAATCAAGCTAGTAAAGAACGACCTCCTAAGGTTCGGTTTACATGACTTAAATACCTACAAAAGCTTGATCTGTAGTGGATAACCTAACAATAACAGAATTATTGGATCAGTACTTTTTTAAAGAATCATATTGAGGAACCATTACGATACCAGCTGGAGTAAAAAGCCAGAAAAAGAGCTGGAAAATGTACATTAGCCACAAATTAAATTCGTTATTACTATTATTGTCACAACTGTGACAATAATCTTCTATTCCTCAACGATTGGAATCGCATTAGCAGAGAAATTCAATACATTGCCCAAAGCTCAACAAAACAAACAAATACGCCTAAATCCCCCAAAACAAACAACGACAAGCCTAAGTTCTAAATAGAGGCCATTGGTATTATAATTAATATCATAAGTAGATGTAGTAGTAAAATATCTGGGTCAACGATTAATGTTTATTATAATAATAGCAATCGCATAACTCAAGCTTTATGAGAAGATAACAGAAACCCTAACAAAAAACTCAAGCAATAAAAATGAATAAAAGATATTGACACAGTTACATATTCAAAATTAATTCTATATTATTATTATTATAATTATTATTATTATTTTTTTAGTAGTAGTAGTAGTAGTAGTAGTAGTATTACAACTACTGAAACAGAAATAGCGATCTTACATTTAAAAAAAACCACTGGATTACCAGAAATAAGAGATTTATAAAGATAGATAATACTTCTGGAATAACCAGAAAAACAACTGTGCAACCTACGTTACTTTCAACTTTCTGTGATTGTTTAAAGGACTCGTTATCATAGACTAAACGTTACTTTGCTACTATCATACTTTATATGGCTGCTTCAAAACATACAGCGGAAAATAGATTATCTTCATTTAGCAAGGAGAAAAAAGATGAAAAGAAACATTGATGATAGTTTAAAATAAATAAATAAATGTTTCGAACATGTACAATGCATAATATAAATTGTTATAATATTAAGAAAAGACAAACTAATACCTCAAAATACAATTAGAAAAAGAAGTACGGCAAGCGATCTCTTTACTTTTCATGTTTCATTAGAGAGGGATAAAAGTGAAATCTTACGTTATCCATTAAAGGCTATTTTACTGTTTTATTTGTGTTCGAGTTTTCAACAAAAATTAGTTGAATGGATTTATTCTGGAAGACATCTTATTGCACGAACGTTTTGCTGATGTTATAAAATGAACAAATCACTTGAGCTCTTAAAACACATTTTTGGAAAATGGTAGAATATTGAACAGAGAAGCATGACTACAATACAATATGTTTAGACAAGCAAAGAACTGAAACACTTATTAATGCCCTGTTTAATCTGGGGATAAAACGATGAAAGATTAAGTTCATATCGTTGTCTGTGAACGGTCCTTTTAGAGTTTTCTAGGCAGTCATGCTTTTCACAACGATGAGATTGATCCATCTATAATCAGAAGACGAAATAAAAAGCATTGCAACAGAAAATAAATACAAAATCACAGTTTAAAAATTAGCTAAAATTAAAACAAATTTTAATAGCAATTAATGTTGCTACTTTCACAAAATTAGATATTTCGTACAGAAAATGGAAAAATGTAGCAAAGAATTTTCTAAAAATAAAAAGAAGCATATGATCTAAAGAAGGGGGAGGGAGAAGAGACATTACAGGGGGAGGGAGAGGAGACATTACAGGGGGAGGGAGAGGAGACATTACAGGGGAGGGAGAGGAGACATTACAGGGGGAGGGAGAGAAGACATTACAGGGGGAGGGAGAGGAGACATTACAGGGGGAGGGAGAGGAGACATTACAGGGGGAGGGAGAGGAGACATTACAGGGGGAGGGAGAGGAGACATTACAGGGGAGGGAGAGGAGACATTACAGGGGGAGGGAGAGGAGACATTACAGGGGGAGGGAGAGGAGACATTACAGGGGGAGGGAGAGGAGACATTACAGGGGGAGGGAGAGGAGACATTACAGATGGAGGGAGAGGAGAAATTACAGGGGGAGGGAGAGGAGACATTACAGGGGGAGGGAGAGGAGACATTACAGGGGGAGAAAGAGGAGACATTACAGGGGGAGGGAGAGGAGACATTACAGGGGGAGGGAGAGGAGACATTACAGGGGAGGGAGAGGAGACATTACAGGGGGAGGGAGAGGAGACATTACAGGGGGAGGGAGAGGAGACATTACAGGGGGAGGGAGAGGAGACATTACAGGGGAGGGAGAGGAGACATTACAGGGGGAGGGAGAGT